>JAASFI010000080.1:0-65547 GCA_023333705.1 Globisporangium viniferum | reverse complement strand
TTGGAGTACCTCGAGTTTGGATCGTGAGGCAGGAGCCCCAGATCCCGAACGTGAGCTCCAGCTGGTCGCTATTGCTGCTGGTGTTGTTGGCGATGATGATCTTGGACCAGTAGGGCAGGAAGAGACTCAGACCGGAGAAGACGCCCGCCAGCGTCACGCAGGCCACCGCTGTTCCATTCGGTACATGGAGATCAGAGTGTTAGAGCATCGCTTGCTATGAGAGTACAGTATTACGGGAGTACTGGAATACTTACCGAGTGCACCAGGACGTGAGCAGCCCATGCTCTGAACCCCTGTGCTTCCAAGTGTCTACTGCTCCGGTAATCAGCTCAGCGACATGTTGGGAGGAATCAATCACGCGCCTCGTGAAGAAGCGTAACCGAAGCGGTCAACTTTTAAAGTAGCAGCGATGGGCGTCTTGAAATGATCGTGTAGTAGTTAGTCCCCAGCAAAGAGTCTTCACCCGTTGAACACCATCCCAGTTGGCTGAGTCTCATCTCACCAGAAGAAATGCCCGCGCCAGCTCCGGCAGTAGCGTCTGTGAAGAAAAGCGTCAGAAAGCGAGTGGCCAGTCGTGCCTCATCGTCATCACCCTCCCCACTCGTACCAGCTACCACGATCTCGCCGGACGCGAACGCCCGCCAGGTGACGCGAGCCGAGTTCCAGGAGCTCGTGTTCGTGGTCGCGCAGCTCAAGAAGGACCTACTCCGGAACCAGACAATGGGTAGAAAATTATACCATGGCGATGGACGTTGAACCTCGTACTGGCAGTGGCTAACAGAGCTTGCGGTTGTGATGTACTCTGTAGCGAGCCAACTGGAGAGCGAGATGCAGCTATCGAATGCCCAGGTCTCATCCAACAAGAGCTCGATGGGGACGCTGGCGGATTTAGTCCTAGAGAAGACTGACGAGCTGCAGCAGCAGGTCACGAGCCAACTGCAGCACTTGCAGGTCGAGAGCAACCAGAAGCTCACGGACATGCAGCTCACGCTCGAGCGGCTCGAGTTCCGCTTCAAGCACCACGTGCGCGACTGCCAGTCGATCATCGAGCAGTCGGATCTGCACCAAGAGACGCTGCAGAACCTGCGTGCGCAACTGGGCAAGACGCAGAACGCGCTGGACGCGCAGCGAGAGGAGCAAAAGACGTTTGCCGAGACGATGCAGTACGCGTTCTCCACAACGGAAGCAAAAACGGGAGCCGCAGTGGACGATTGCGTCAAGAGACTCGAGAGTTTCCAGCAGAGAGTGGTCGCGTACGTCAAGAAAGTGCAGGAAGAAAACGTGGAAGGTGGGTTTGCTGTCACATGCTGTTAGTGTGCGTAGTTCTCGCCGTTTGCTGTACTTACGGCGATCTGTATTATGACCAACCACTGTAGAGTTGATCAAGTTGGTCACGCTGCAGCTTCGCGACTTGAAGCTCAAGGAGAAGCGCCAGGGAGCTTTGATCCATCAGGCAAGTGCTGGCCATTATTAGTGCAACTTGGTTGTCACCTTGGTTCAGCGTACCCAGCGTTAAACTCACGCTTTGCTCCCACTGCTTGCTAGACGCTGGACGATGTTGCCAGACTTCACCACGGCTTAAACGAGCTCATCGGTTTGAAAGCCCAAGTGCAGCGGCAGCACAAGCACTGGACCCAGATCCTCGCCGAGGTACAACAAGATTTCTGCTTGAACATGGTACCGTGCCGACTCGTTCATTGACCATTGAGAATGGTCCTTGTACAGGGATCGGCTCGTACACTATCGACGGAGAAGAAACTGGGGAAATTGCTCTCGCTCATGGAGAATTCAATAGAAAGAGCCGAAGTCCAGCGGTTGGTTGAGCGCATGGAGAGCAACGTCAAGTTACGGCTCGAAGCGGTGCAAGAGGTGCGCTACGGTGGATTTAGCGCAGAAGACAATCCCTTGGGAGCTAATATGGAGAATTATTGTTGCTGCTGTTGTTGTGTGCTTTTAGCTTGTCGCGCTGTGCGTCCAGAGCATGGCAAGCTCTGCTATACGAGGCCAGGAACAGAGCCCACGCAGAAAACCGTTCCATAGTGACAACCGAGTCTTGACTCTTGAGGCCAAACAACCAACCCACAGAGCGTGAAAGCAGTTGGCACTCAGTAAGCAGACCACACAAACCCTTCCGAGAGTTAGGGCACGGTACCATTTGGTTCATGTTTTAGAATAAAGAGAAGCTCAAATTTTCCGCTATGGCTGGCTCTGAGACTGTTTGGTCAAAGCTTTCGGGCTTGGCAGAGGTATCCTTGACATTTCGTCATCCATTGCTTTAAGGGTGGTAGTAGTAGCCTGGGGGTTGATTTTCATGGAACTACTTGACCACTTCATGGTGGTTGTTGTGCACAGCCCACCACACAGTCTGCCTCGTGCAGCCTTCACTGCGGTTCGCATGCAGCCATTGGATCATTTTGAGATGGCCGCCTCTAGCCGCTCTCTCCATCGCGAACTGCGTGCAGCCCTCCGACCGGTTTGCGTGTAGCCACTGCACCATCTCCATGTGGTTGTTCTGCGCCGCCCAGTTCATCGCGTGCGTGGTGCAGCCTTCCTCGCGGTTCTCGTGGAGCCACTTGACCACATGAAGAGGGTTATTGTGCGCAGTCCAGTCCATCGCGTGGGTGCCGAAGCCGGCGTATCCGTTCTCGTGCAGCCACTTGACGACCTCTAAATGGCCATCCGAAGCCGCTTTCTTCACAGCAAACTTGGTGGGCCTTCTGCAGTAGGTCGTGTGAAGCCGCTGGACGACCTCCAAGTGGTTATTGATCGCAGTTTCTTCAAGCGCGTGCCACGAACATCCTTCTGCGCGGTTCGCGTGGAGCCATTGGACGATCTCCAGATGGCCATTTGCCGCAGCTTGTCCATGGCGTCTCTGGAACAGACTTTTGGGCTCTGGATATGTTCGTGAAGCCACTGCAGGATCTCCAAGTGGCCCTGGCTCGCAGCCTTGTCCGTTGTCGAGTACCCCCATCTCTCGCGTCCCACCGAGTTGGCGTGGAGCCACTTGACGATGCCAAAGTATCCGTCATACGCCGCGCTCCTCATTGCGTCGCTCCGCCGAGCTCTCCTCTTAAAGGTCGCGTGAACCCATTGCGCCATCTCGAGGTTGCCACTCTGCGCGGCGTCGTTCAGGAAATCGCCACTGGGATAATGTCGACCGGGACTGAAGAGGAACTGAACCATTTCGATACTCCCAGTTCGTATCGCAGTACTAAGGCTCCTTTCGTGAGTACAGTCGGGGAAACGCTAGTGGAGCGACTTCACCACGCGCAGGTTTAGGCTCTTGATCACAAGATCCATTGTTTGGTACGAGTACTTTGCCCTCAGCAGGTGCGCGTAGATCCATCGGAGCGTCTCCAAGCGGCCATTCTTCGCAGCAAGGTTGATCAGCATCGAGCCTTTCACCGATATCTGGATCTGGGAGAACGCGTAGCGTTGTGTGAGCCACTCCAGAATCGGGATATTCCCCACGGCCACGGCTTCTTCAACCCCCTTCCACGCGTAGTCAGTTGAGTAGTCCACAGAATACTCAAAGCTGAGCCACTGGACCATCTCCATGTTTTCGTTCCGGACCGCGTGCGCCAGTGCCTCGCTGAACACGTCCGATCTAGCGTGAGTTGGCATGTCCACAGGTTCACGACGCACAAGACGAGGCAGCAGCGACAGGAGGTTGGCCTTGCACACTCGCGGGATGGTCCAGAATGGCGGGTCTCCGAGGTTTAGGAATGCGCTGATCGTCGCGACGGCATGCGACAGCGCGCCGACCTGCTCTCGCGCGCTTTGGTGCTGTCCTCCTTCGAGTGCATCTGCATTTGCCTCAGTCCTCGCAACGACTACGACGGCGACACACGCCGGGAGGTCGAGTGAGAGTGCCTGTTGCTAGGTCTGAGTCGTGCCTCCGTTAGGAGTCGCTGGCGCTGCCGTCGTATCAACCAGAGCGTTCGCGTGGCCGAACAACGCGTCGGCCATCTTGCGCTTACTGTGGAGCTTGGTGAGGCAGGACGCCTCAAGTGAGAGAAAATCGATATGAAGTTTCTGAGAGGTCCGATTTAAAATACTTTAATATATTTTTAAAAATAATAAAATGAGATTCCGCAAATGTTGAACCCATTTGTGATTTGGTCATGATGTGCACCTGAACCAACGAGCTGCGAAGTGAGAACAGCAAATCGCCAAAAAAGAAGAAGCGACTGGATCCCCCCACGATGGCGCAGCAGCAGCTCTCGCCGCTGGTGTGTGTTGCAGTGGCTGTCTTCTGCGCACGACGCGCAGAAGACAGAGGAGGAGACGGAGGAAACAGCAGCGCGAGGCTGCAGGTGGGCTCGCTTCCGCACGCTGTCGCGGCCATCAGCGCATTCCTGGATCTCGGAAGCGCGCCATTCTGGACCATCCCGCGAGCGTGCAAGGGCAACTTCATGTCGCTACTGCCGCGACTCGCTGCTCGTGAACCGGCGGATATGAGCGTGCACTATCGAGCGTACCTCTTCACCCAGGGGCTGGTGCATGCCGTTCGGAATGAGAACCTCGAGATGGTCCAGTGGCTCTGCTGCGAATACTGTCCCTGTGGCTTCGTGTGGATAGCTGTGGAAGAAGCTGCTGCTGTGGGCAACCTCGCGATCCTGGAGTGGCTCACGACACGCTACGAGTACACCAAGACGAACTCAAAGTTGATGGACCTCGCAGCGAAGAACGGACACCTCGAAACGATGAAGTGGATCTATGCGCGCGTTTCAGACGCCGAAGGTTTACTTGATGATGCGCTGCATTCTGCTGAGCTGAGTGGCGATCTTCGAGTTGTCCAGTGGGTGTATGCGTATTTCCCTGAGAAACCTGCCGAGGTGTGTCTTCGAACCGCAATTCAACAGGGAAATGTCGAGATCGCCCAGTTTCTCTTCAAGATCAGTGGTGAACGCGCGCATCGCGACTACCTCGGCTGCGCTGTGAAGAGCGGGAGCCTGGGGATGGTCAAGTGGGTGTACTCAGTGTGGAGCAAGTACGATGCGAGCTACGCGTTGACGTGTGCAGCGCATTCTGGCGACTTGGAGATATTCAAATGGTTCCACGAGCATCACGGAGACCACCGATGGATGCCCATTGCGATGGACTATGCTGCGCGCAGAGGCGGTATGGAGATGCTTCAGTGGTTCCACTGCACCCGCCCAGAGGGCTGTACCACTGGGGCAATGGATTCCGCAGCGACCAACGGCCACTTGGAGATCGTGCAGTGGCTTCACGCGAATCGAGCGGAGGGCTGTACGACGAGAGCGATGGATGGCGCAGCTGGATGCGGCCACCTCCATATTGTCGAGTGGCTCCACGCAAATCGGCAAGAAGGGTGCAGTTCACGGGCTATGAGAGATGCAGCTGCGAACGGTCATTTGCATGTGATCAAATGGCTTCACGACCATGGTTTCGAGGGTTTCGATGAGTTTGCGATGGGCCAAGCGGCTACCTCCGGTCACCTTCACGTCGTCAAATGGCTGCATGAGAACCGATGCGAAGGCTGCACTGTGCAGGCGATGAACGGCGCTGCAGAGAACAACCACCTTGATGTGGTGAAATGGCTCCACGAAAACCGCAATGAAGGCTGCACCACGTATGCAATGGACGAAGCTGCGAAGAACAACCACCTCGAGATGGTCCAGTGGCTGCACGAGAACCGCAGCGAAGGTTGCACGACCGCCGCGATGAACGGCGCCAGCTCCCTCGAGATGGTGCAGTGGCTGCACGAGAATCGGAGTGAGGGGTGCACAAGAAAAGCAATGAAAAGGGCTGTTTCCAGAGGCGACTTTGAACTCGTGCTGTTCCTGCACGCCCATCGAAGCGAAGGTCGCGAGCGGAAAGCTGCGTACGCTGCTGCTTTGAGAGATCACCACGAGATTTTCCAGTGGCTGCGCGAGACGTACCCAGACAAAGTCGACCTGGACCAAATGAGGCGCGAAGACGCGCTCTCTCCGTTGATGCGTGCATTCATCGAACACACGCAGCTGAACAGCGACAACAGCACTCAACATTGAAGATTGGATAGTATGATAGGAGCCGCAAACAAATGTTAAAGCTCGGCGCACGATTGTAGGTCACTGGTGCTTGCTCCCTTTATTGTTAGCGCACTTTCATGCGCTTGAGCAAGGTTGTCAAGAAAGCGCGGTTGATGGGGCTTCCATAGTATCTCTACTATAAAATATCGCACGCAGCCTCAGAAAAGAAAGCGCAAAGCGGTGATGTGTCGCTGTCTCCATCGCAGCATTCGGCGTGCAGCTCTCTATTTGATTCGTGAGCAAGAAGAGCAGCTTGAGCACGAGCTCATTTGGTGGGTTCTACGTCACGCATGCAAAATTGTTGTGTTTGTGGGGTTGTTCTGCTTTCTTCGGTATTTTTTCACCTTTGAGATAAAACAGGAAGAAAGCGTCCCTATTTGGTAATATTCGCTCTACATGGACCAATCCACGAAGGTCTCAAGCTTAGGCTACTTGTAAAATTAGGAGAACAATAAGTTGAGATATCCTAATTTCAAATGTGGCCAAGTCTTGAACTGTCAATCTCAACCACAGCAACAGAGAGCCAAAAAGTCAATCCAATCAATCAACATGAGCGCGCACAACGAAGAAGCCGAAGAGCAGAAGAAGTACGTGCTGCCTGCCTGTGTGTGTGTGAAGCCGCATGCTGGCGCGCGCATGCATACGCCCCATATGCCCACGCACATGCATGTGCTGTAGTGTGCTGCTGTTTGTGGATGTGGCTGTATTGCTGTGTATGTACATCCGTGTGGGGAGCGCTTTGTGAGATTCTAATCACCGCTTTTGCATGTTGTCTCGTGTTATGTGGGGAACAGCTTGGGGAACGAAGAGTTCAACTTGAAGAACTTTGACAAGGCCATCGAATACTACTCGGAGGTAAGGTTTCTCCTGCTATAGCGTGTACTGGTTAAGTTGACAGCGGAAATGGCTCTGTGGCCACTGACCGGTGCGTTCATTTGTGGCACTTGTTTGTTGGCAGGCGATTCGCTTGGATCCAGAGAACCACGTCTACTACTCCAACCGAAGGTGAGCGCTCTTTTTTCCCTAGTGATGGATATTGGTGTTGAACGTCTGCTGATTGTATATGCTGTGTTGCTATGTCAGTGCGGCGTATGGCGCAGTGGGCAACTGGGAGCAGGCGGAAGCCGACGCGCAGGAGTGCGTGAAGCGCAATCCGCAGTTCGCCAAGGGCTACCACCGTCTCGCGAACGCGCAGAAGCAGTTGGGCCGCAACAACGACGCGATCGCGACGCTCCGCGCTGCGCAGGCGAATGCCGCGGACGCTGGCAAGAACCCTGCGATCAAGAAGCTCCTGCGCGACCTGAACCAGGAAGCCGGCGGAGCTACTGCGCCAAGCGGCACGATCGCTGGTCCAAACGGCCGCGCGCTGCCACCGCACGTCGCGAAGGAGCTCCAGGAGCTGCAGCCGCAGTTCATGAACATTCAGCGCGAAGTGGAGCAGATCGACGCGAAGCTCGCGAACTTTGCGCGCCAGAAGAAGCGCGTGGCGCTCGTGGAGAAGGAGATCGGCGAGCTCCCCGAGGGCACAACGACCTACCAGAGCGTCGGCAAGATGTTCCTGCAGACAACCAAGGACGAGAACTTTGCCAGCATGAAGGATGAGGCGCGGAAAGTGGACGACCAGGTCTCGTCGCTTGAGGTGCGTGCTGTGATATGTGTTGTTCGTGTGGCTTTCATTGTGTCGATGAATTCTGGCTTGTACTCGCATAATTGATGGGACGAATGTGGGGGCGATTGTGCTATTGCAGGCGCGAAAGAACTACCTGAACCGCCAGAAGACGTCGCTGGAGGAGAACATCACGGAGCTCTTGGCGCAAGCGAGCGTGTAGAAAGATCCACGCAGGAGAGTCAGTCAATCGTGTTCACGACTAGTGCCGCTGTTTTGTAATACCAGCAACAACAAGAAGCAACTGTTCGTGATGCTGGATGTGATGGTTCAGAATACATTATGTACATGGTGCTTGAGCAGTGAAGCGGCTAATACATAGGGGCTGGGTTGATAACGGGATCAGCTGGAGCTGCAGAAGGTGCTCCTGAACGCACTATGCCTCTTCCTCTTCGTCTTCAGTCGTGAGCTGAGCACACACACACACACACAGCGACAGGCAGACGGACACGAGCAAGCGATCGTCAGCACAGCAAATTTCACTGCGCATCAGCCAATCCAGTCCAATGCTAAACACACACACACACACACGTACCCGTTTGTTGAGCTCCTCGATGGTCTTGATGAGTTCGGCATTCTTCTTCTTGAGCTCCTCGTTCTCGGCACGGAGCGCTTCAATGTCGATGCCCGTGGGTGCCCCCATGAACCGCTTGATGTAGTCGACGGCGTTCGAAGGCTTGTCGCCCTCCTCGTAGAGCCCCACGAGCACTTTCGTGAGCGCGTCCACCACGCCGCTCTTCTCCAGGTACTTGCGGAACTCCTCCTTCTTCGAGTCCGGCGTCTGTGCGAATGAGCGCGATTAGATAGATGCACATAGCGCACACATACAGACAGATAGACGCATATTGAAGTGAGCAATAGATCGCATTATCCCCTCCTCCATATTCAAAACACGCCAATGTAATCAACAGACGCACGGGTTTACCTGGTACGTGGCGGCGGTGCTCATCTTCAATTACTCACACAGCAGCAGCAGTACCGTGGTGGTGGACGGATAGAGACAGATCTTGTAAAGAGGCAGACGCGAGGCGGGCGGGCGGGCGGACCAAAGAACAGACGAATGATGCGATACGACTACACGAGTGACTGCGATGGATGTAAAGTCCGCTTTGGCTCGTGCTCTTTGGTGCGGAATCCACTAATAGGCCGGTGAAGATGGAAGCCTCATGGGCAACGACGACCAGACGCGGCCTTCAAGCGGCGCTTTTTCCCCTGTTTACCATGCGACACTTTAGTACTGGGCGGGTGCGATTGAAGCGCGCTTTGGTTGTGGGTGGAACGTTTGCTTGCTTTATCACTTCTGATACATTCAGAACACATTTTGCCACACGTGGCAGTTGCCATATGAGGGTTTCAAGGGGTTACAGTATCCAAGTTGCCAGATGAGGGGAGTTAGAGGCCACTGTTGTGGTGGTTTTACCCCCACTCAGGCAACACGCCACTTCACTTCGCCTTCTTGCTACCAATTTGGGATCATCCGGCCTGACACAAACGCTTACGCCAAGCCGCCCCCACAAAACGCTCCATTAATATCCAGAGAGCTCTACTTGTGGGCATAGTGTATCTCTGTGTGTACGAGCGAGCGTCTCTCTGTGTACGCGCCATTAGCGAAAAGCCCCACGAAGCGCCAGCGGATCAAGAAGAACAAGAACAAGTTAAGAACAGCAGCAGCAGACGCACGTAGAGCCGCCTGCCGCTGTTGAAGGGAGAAGCAAAGCAAGATTTCGGCCTCACGCGAGCAACGCAAGCGAGACCGCGCCATGCAAGCGCTCCAGGACTACCAGCAGCGGTTCAACGACCTCGTCAACAACGACGTGAGTGCCTTTATGTCATGATGTGGTGTGTGGTGTGTGGTGTGTGAATGCATGTGACTGTGGGGAACGGTCATTCCCTTCCCCCCCTCCCTCTTTTAACGATGAGGATGGCTCGCTTGTTGTTGTGTGTGAAGGGGGCGGGCGACTGGATTGTGGCTGTATTGACTACAAATGTAATGGATTGGTATGCACTAACGCTATTGTATCAATGTGTGTGTGTGATATGGGCATTTATTTGCTTATGTGTGTCTAGTTGCCGGAACGCAAGCCAATCGAGACGCTGCCAGAGTATGATCCGACGTGCATGAAAGAGGGGTACTTGCAGAAGAAAGGACAGCGCTTGAAAGGATGGAAGCGCCGGTGGTTTGTGTGCGACGCACGCACGCTCTCGTACTACATCAACCGCAAGGACCGCAAGCCGAACGCCGTGATCCCGCTCGAGGGATGCACGGTGCAGGACGGCGGGCTGAGCGAGACGTGGAACTCGCCGCGCATCTACCTCACAGATGGCACGTCGGGCGTGATGTACTGCCTCTCGGCGGAAGACGGCGAGGCGGTCACGCAGTGGCTCTCGGTGCTGCGCAACGCGGTCACAAAGGTCAATGGCACCGACGGGGCCGAGCTGCAGAGCAACGGCAACAGCAACGCGACAGCGAATGGCAGCAAAGCGCCGCGCAGTGGCAGTAGCGGAGCAGGAAGATCCGATCGAGGCGGGAGCGCAGTCGCAGCAGGCTCGAAAGGCGCATCGGACGATGATGAAGCGCGCCACAAGTCTGGCGCGAGCTTGGCGCGAACAGCGCAGTTGAAGTCGGCGCCGAGTGGAGGAGAGACGGCTCCAGCGAGACGCACTGCGCGCCTCACGTCTGGTACGGGACCAACACCAGCAGTAGCAGCGGCGGCAACGCACGCGCATGCTCACGCGCACCCACACGCGAGAGGCGGGCATGGAAAAGTGCAGCACTTGCCGACCAACATCTCGCTCGAGAACGAGCTCTCGCACGGACTCGACGTGCTCGAATCGCTGTTGTGTAACAACAACAAACCCTCGTCTGGACGCAACGGCCGCAGCAACAACGCCGTGGTGTTCCGCCCTATCGGCGCGTCGAATGGCGTGCTGCGAAGCCTCGGCAAGGATCCGGTGAGCGGCCGAGTGTACGCGCGCGCGAGCGTCGTGCTCCCCGTGTCGTCCGAGGTCGCCGGATACCTCTTGTCGGACCACTCGAAGCGATGTGAGTGGGATTTGCACTTCCCGCACTCGGCGCACGTCGCGTCTTTCGACGATGCGACCGATTTGGTGCACTTGTCGGGCGGGTTCCAGCAGATCAAGACCACCAAGCCGTTCCTGTCGCCGCAATTGGCTGCTGCGGCTTTCTCTGCGAGTGCTGCGCTGGTCTCGGCGTCGTGGGACACGATCCTCACGAACGTGGTGTACGCAGGCGTGGTCGGCGGTGTCATGAACAGTATCGACTACAGCGCGTTGTGCGCACCACGCGACTTGCTGCTGCTGCGCCACATCCGCGAGACGTCGGTGCTGGACAAGAACAACGCGTCGTGCTCAGACATGCTGAATGCCGAGGGTGAAGAGTGTGGGCAGTCGATGGTGCTGATCCTGGAAAAGTCGGTCACGAACGAATTGAAGCTGCCAACAAGCGGCGTTGTTCGCGCGCACATTGGACTTAGTGGATGGCTGCTGGAGCCAGTTGATGCCGACCGAACGCTTGCGACGTACGTGACGGATATTGACATGAAGGGATGGGTCTCACCAGAGACCAAGAACAAATTCCTGCTGGAGCGACTCGACTGCGTCTCTGTGTTGCACGAGTACGTCGCTCAGACGCAGCTGTGTGGCGCCGAGCGTGGCATCGGCTTTGACGGCGACGAGAGCGACGATGAGCACGTGGGTGAAGTCGCTGAGAGCGATTTCCATGGAGAGCGAAGCGGTGGCATTAGCAGCCGTAACGGTGGTGGTGGCGCTTTCGACCAGGGCGTGTCGTCCGAGTTCCACCCGAAAGTGTACATGCGCTCGATGGTGCGCACGTCCACTGGCGGCTTGAAGCTGATCGACAAGGAGGTCGCAAAGAAGCAGGGCGGTGTCCTCAAGGACGTGATCAAGTCTGCCGGCGCGAAGATCCTCGAGGGCAAGTCCGCAGTGAGCCTGTCGCTGCCTGTGCGTATCTTTGAGCCTCGCACCAACTTGGAGCGCGTCACGGACTTGTTCCTCTACGGTCCAACGTTCCTGAACGTCGCTGCCGAGCAAACCGATCCCGTGGAGCGACTGAAGTATGTGGTGGCGTCCGCTATCGCTGGACTGCACCACTCGGTGGGCCAACTGAAGCCGTTTAACCCGATCTTGGGCGAGACGTACCAGGCGACGATGAACGACGGCACGGAGGTCTGCTGCGAACACACGAGCCACCACCCGCCAATCAGTAACTTCCAGTTGGTGAGCAAGAAGTACTCGATCGCGGGTCACATTTTGTGGCACGGAGCGTTCAGCATGAAGTCGAACGCGCTGTTCCAGATCCAGAAGGGTCCGATCCGTGTGAGCTTTGAGGACGGCACGACCATCTCGTACACGTTGCCGCACCTGCAGCTTGGTGGATTCATGTGGGGCGACCGCACGTTCGACATCACGAGCTCGATCGTGTTTGAAGACCCGAAGAACCACTTGGTGTGCGAGATCAAGTTCAACCCAGACGAGAAGAAGGGCATGGGCGGCATGTTCTCGTCCTCCAAGACCCCTTCGGACTATTTCCGTGGCACGATCGTGAACACGTCGAGCAACAACGAACTGTGTGAAGTGACGGGCTCGTGGCTGGACGAGCTCAAGTTCGCCGATAAGGCATACTGGACGATGGGCCGAGAGAAGAGCGGGCACTTGGTGCCCGTCCCGGAGAGCAAGTTGCTGGTCTCGGACTCGCGCAACCGCGAAGACCTCAAGTACCTGGCGCTGGGCGATTTAGACGAAGCCCAGGAGTGGAAAGTGAAGCTCGAAGTTCTGCAGCGAGCAGACCGCAAGGTGCGCAATGACGGCCGGCGACCAAACCACTGGTCCTTGAGGGAAGACCGACAGGGCCACTAACCATGCATTTGAAGACAAGATACGAAGAAAACTAACCTACTACGGAGAAACAGCAGAAAGTGAGAGAGCGATGCTGCGAATGGGAGGGAGAGATGCTGTTGGTTCTGAGCGCACAAGTGTGAGTAAACCCCAGAGAAAAACAAAATACTATGTTTCGTTGTGTTCTTCAGCGCCACGACGGCAGCAAGGAGTGGGAAAAGGAGTGTGGCTAATACCAATTGAGAGTGGTTGTGTGGGCTTGTCATTCTTTGGATCTAAACTCCTCTGGTTTGAGGTCTTGTTGCTTCTTCGGAGTTGAGCTCCTCGAATGTGTAGCTCTTCGCCAAACTTTAGAGAAAGAGAGCGTAAAAGAGTTCTTGCTGCGAATATAAACGAATAGGAAAGGTACGAAAATGCGTCTTTTTGTGCAAATATAAATGAACGCTAACGGTAATCGACGTAAAACACCAAACGAAACCCACATGTTGACGATACGTGATCGCCACCAAGCAACAAGGATGAAGCGAAAGCCACCAAGCGCCAGTCGATCGAGCACTCTCGCACTCGAGCGCCACTACCGGTTTCCACATGATGGCCAGCACAACAGCAGCGCAGCAGCACGATCACCAAGCGCTCGTGCCGCCGCTGGCCTCCGTGGCGGTCGTGTGTAATGGCGCCAGCGCATAAGCCGAGGCGCGCCACCAAGTCGGCGCGTTGCCGCACGTGCTCGCAGCGATCAGCGACTTTCTCGACTTTGGAGCCTCGAAGATCGTGCCGCGCGCCTGTGAACTCAACCTGCGTTTGCTGCTGCCTCGCTTGGCTGCGCGCGAGTCTGCCGACATGGACCCGCACCTGTGCGCGTTCCGCTTCAGCAGCGCGCTTGTGTTCGCTGTGCACCACGACAACACGGAGATGATCGAATGGCTCTGCGGTGAATACTGCCCGACGATCCCACCAGGGGCTTTTGTGTGGAAGGCGATGCAAGAAGCGTCTTCGAGTGGGAACCTGCGCGTGTTGCAGTGGCTCGTAGACCACAGCTCGACGTACAACTACAACGTCGTGTGGAGCTCCGTGTTCGCAGATCTCGCGGCTGGCAACGGGCATTTGGAGACGCTCCAGTGGATCTGTAGCCATCAAGATGCAGCGGGGTACTCCAGCGCTGCGATGAACAAAGCGGCGGCGAACGGGCATTTGCGCGTTGTCCAGTGGCTCCACGCACAAGAGGGATCCAGTGAAGCAAGCGAGGGCGAGGACGACGAGGAACTTCAAGGAACCAAGTCATCAGTGCTTCGTTGTGCACTTCAAGGTGGTCACCTCGACGTCGTCAAGTTCCTGTGGGGAGCAAGCTACCGTCTTGATACTGTCAGAGATAAGGCGATGGACCTTGCGGCTCAGGGCGGCAACCTGGACATCTTTGAGTGGCTCCTTGGGACACCAATAAGTCTCATCAAGTGCTCGACGGATGCGATGGACACCGCCGCGCAGTTTGGGCACTTGCAAATCGTGCAGTGGCTTCATGAGCGCCGCTTGGAAGGGTGTACCGCCAAGGCGATGAACCTCGCGGCGCTTGGAGGTCATCTAGAGGTCGTACAGTGGCCGCATGCGAACCGAAGTGAAGGCTGCACGCACGCAGCGATGGACGGCGCAGCGAACAACGGCCACTTGGAGATCGTGCGATGGCTGCATGCGCATCGAAACGAGGGGTGTACGACCAGAGCCATGGACCGAGCAGCACGCCACGGTCACCTGGAGGTCGTCCAGTGGCTACACGAGCACCGCACAGAGGGCTGCACGACCGTCGCGATGGACTTTGCGGCGTTCAACGGCCACTTGGAGACCATGCAGTGGCTGCACTCGCATCGCAGTGAGGGGTGCACGCGCCGCGCGATGGACAATGCAGCAGCGAAATGTGACTTTGAGCTCGTGCTGTTTCTGCATTCTCACTATGGTACGAAAGTAGGCTGCACGTCGGAGGCGGCGAGCTTTGCTGTGAAAAGGGGGCACGTGGAGCTCTTCCAGTGGCTCTACGAGCACTACCCGGAGAAGGTGAACATGGGCGAGATCGCACTGAGCCTTCATGACGATAACGATGACGTTGGTGATGATGGTGATGAAGGCGGCAGCGCAGTGGTGATGGCGGCGCTCTTTGAGCACATGGAGCTGCACGCGCTCTCGTTCTGGTAGATGCGTGCTGTAAATAAAATGGTTAGGTAGGACACAAAGAAGGTCGAAACGTATTCGTTCGTATTGGTTGCGCGCAGTGATTACGCCTGGAGATACAGTTTGATTGATAGGCAGGAATGAATAGAGAGAGGTTGCATGGGTAAAGGTGTCGTTAATGCGTCAGCGTTGCCGATGCCGCACAGGTTTTCTACGGCCCCGCTGGCTTGATACTACCAAGTACAGTGAGCACTGGAGTGTTGTGACCTCGTTCAGTGTTGTTCTGTGCGTCATGGTATCGACGCATTGAGTTCGGCGCTTAATTGGCGACATACACATACCTGATAGAAACTGTACCAAAGCGAATGAGTGACAGTTCAATGCGTGGCAAATTCTATCGAGATTGAGTGCATGCAAGACCATCACGAGTTCGACACGAAAAAAATACATTATGAGTTTATTTGTTCGATACCAGACGACGAGGTATCAATATTTACAATAGAGATGGGGGTAAGAAGGAGAGGCTCGCAATCGCTCTCTCTCTCGCTTTCTCTCTCTCTCTGCTCGGTCACGCACACACACACACGCGCTTGGGGTCTTTCTTACGTTCGTCGATTCATTCGTTCTCTTGTCAAAATCGCGCGCGCGGGTGTGGCTTGGGCTTGGAGAGAGAGAGAGAGAGAGAGAGAGAGCTGCTTGCGTCCTTGCGTGGCTTGCTTTACGATCGCTTCATGCTTGTCTTCTTTAAATCTTGCCGGTCGCAGGCTGTACGTACGCTGGCTGCTGGCCCGGGTAGCCGCCCTGCGGAGGGTAGCCCTGCTGCGGCGGGTAACCCTCGTAGCCCTGTTGCGGTGGGTAGCCCTGTGGAGGGTAGCCCTGCTGCGGTGGGTAAGCGCCGCCCTGAGGAGGGTAGCCCTGCGGTGGGTAGGCTCCACCCTGTGGCGGGTAGCCCTGCTGCTGGTACGCGTACTGCGGCTGCACGACCACCGGCTGCACGTACACGTGGCCGCCGCGGTGTCCGCTGTGGCTGTGGCCGCGGCGGCGGCGGTCGTCGTCATCGCCCGCCGCGGCGCAGCAGGCGCCGCAGAGCGCGCCGCACAGGCAGCACTCGAGCATGTCGCATCCTTCGTCGGCCATGTTGCTTGGTTTGAGTTTGGTGGAGCCTTCTGGGGGCTTCTTGAGGTCGTCGCTTGAGGTCTTCGCTTGTGATTTCAAAATGAGGCAAAGGAGCAATAGAGAAGAGAGAGAGGGAGCGCGGCGCGTTTGGCCAAAAGGCTCGACAAGGTTGAGGGAAACGCGCCAGATGCGGAATCGCTGAAGTGTCCAACACGGGAATTTCAGCCAATAACTGCTTTTGCTGTGGATTTTCGACGAATCAGTGGCATTGACGAGGCGTCAGAGCCAGCTGGGTGGACCGTTTGTTGCCTGCTGGATGTGCGCAATCTGCACTATACAAAAAACCAAGAGTACTGCTTCGAGAACAGCGAAAAGAAAAGGGCACGAGGTGGGGGAATTTTGGCCAATCGAAAGTGTCCATCAGAAAATCCAGCGAGCTGGCGATTGCGGCAGAGAGAAAAGAAACAGCTGGGGAGGATGGACTTTTGATTAATTTGGCCATTTCGACTACGCCTCTCATATCGTCTTTTCAAAGCTACGTGGGACTTATTCTAATGTAAAAAGGTTATTTGATCTGCTTTAAATACCTAAAATATCAATTAATAGATTATAAGGAGGATTTATGGATCTATAGTTTTAAAAATCATCAACGACTCAACAAAATATTGATGTGCTGTGACCTGCACTCTCAATTTCATAATCCAAATTCCAGAAATCCAAGCTCAGAAAATCAACCCTTGTTTGACAACCCTTGTTCTGAACTTGGATTTCTGAACGAGTTGTTCAGGTTGAAGTCCAAACGGATCAAAATCGTGGGTCAAATCCATCGAACGCCTCAGCCAGTCACTTGCCATGTCTCGATGCTCTCATTCTGTATCCACACCTTTCTCGTCCTCTGGAGCTCTATGTGCGACAGAGAGAATGACGAAAGTCAAGTGTATCCACTTCCGCAAACCTGTGCGTCACATTGATAAACAACGAGCGAATAGACTCAAATGCTGCATTTAGAATACGAATATAACGTTTGTGACATCCAAAGATATCCTTCTCTGCTTGGGAATAGAAATGAATGATGGATTTGATGATGGATATGCACAGGTGTGACAGGTTGTATGGGTAGCTGGGTGGCCACGCTCAGCGACTCTTTTCTTTCCTTTCTTCGCTGTCTCTGGTTCTTAAGCAGACGGCTTGATGGCCATCGGCGCGACGCACGCGTTCTCCCACCGCACGACCGTCATGGCGAGCTCGAGCATCCAATGCATCGCGAACTTCATGACCTCCGAGCCGATGGACCCGCCGAATACGAGCTCACAGCCCCTCGCGTCGCCATTCTCGTCCACGAGGCGCGTCAAGTGCGTCCTATTGAATCAGTCAGTATCATCCAAGTGAAGATTAGTACAAGGAGCTCAATGAGTTTATATACACATGAATGTTTACGTACCAGTGGAAGATGTCGATCCAGGACTCGTGCTCCTCGAGCGAGTTCTGGATGCCCGGCGCCGGGATCGTGCGGAAGCCGACCGTGTACCCCGTCTCGGTCTGGATGCGGAAGAGCAAGTACACCGTGTGGAACGCCTTGCCCATGGACACGTACTTTGTGTGGCGCCGCATGACGCACACGTCGTCGTTGATCACCTGCAGGATCTCGAGGTTCACCTGCACGGCGGGACTGAACACTTTCTTGCGCATGTCGTCTTCGTTGCAGAACGTCTTCCACGACTGCTCCATGAGGTACTCGGTGCTCTGGTTCGCAAAGCGCTTGGTGAACGTGAAGTGCATCGACGACGTCTCCTCGTCGAGGCGCCGCTTGTCCGCCCATCCCAAGTACGTCGCGCCGGACGAGATGAAGTTGCCGCCGACCTCAAAGCGGGTGATCACCTCGTACGACTCGCGGATGATCTCAAAGCACTTGGCAGCAGTGAGCGGCTCGAACGACGCGTGCGCCACCGCGCTCCACGGAAACTCGTCGTCGTCGCTAAACTCGACCGCCATCGCGCGGAACGAATCGTGGAAAAGCTGCCGCTCGTGCAGCATCACGCGCAGCTGCTTCTGCTCCTGCCGCATCGCGCGCGCCTCGGCCGAGAGCTCCAGGTACTTGTGTCGGAGCGCCTCGACCTCCTTTGGATGCACGATCACGCCGCGCGCTTCGGATTGTTGTTTCACGAGCCGCAGGTACTCGTTCTCGAGGAGCTCAAGCTCGCCGCGCATCTGACCTACTGTTCCCTGTGATAGATGGATGGGCAGATCATAACAATAATTAGCACACACCATCTAATTAGATCACATGAGATATAGCACACAGAAGCAAGACGTACCATGCGTCGCTGGCGAGACTGCTTCTCGATCTCGGAGCGTCGCGCACGCTTCGCGGCACTTGCGACCTTGCGCTGGCGAGCAGGCTTTGCCGTCGTCGTATCCGCCGCAGCAGCACTTCCACCACCTCCTGCCTTCCCAGCTTTACTCTTGGTTGCGTTGGTCTTGGGATCTTTCTTTGCGGGCTTCTTCTTGTCCATATCAGCGCCACCACTAGAAGCTCCAGCACCGATGCCCGCGACCGTGCTGGGTGAGTCCGCTGCCCCCAGCGGGTCGAACGCCGCGAGTGCGTCCAGATCGTGCGGCGAAAACGCGGGACTGCCGCCGTCATTTGAAACACGCCATCGGTGGTCGTCAAACGCACTGGCGTTGTTGTTGTTAGATGATGACGAAGAAGCGAGCGGATCCACGTGAATGCTGAGCGGCGGCTGCGCTACGTGGCTGCGACCGCGACTGGCTGTTGTCTGATTTGGCTGCATAGGCGCCTCTACCGGCTGCATCTCGACGCACGGAACGGACACGAACGAACGGCTGGCTCCCCTCCTAACTGCCACTCTTCCTTGGCTTAAGCTGTTCTGGTGCTTTTCCGCTAGCGAGTGAGTTGCGTCATCCAACTTTGCCTCCCAGCACGTGATGTCACGATGAAAGTCACACTTCGCGCTTCAAATATAAGACCGCGATCCGATTAAGTCCGAGTACTTGAAGAGCCAGTTTTGAAGCGTGTGCTCGGTTGTCTCAGTGCATTTCGAACCCAGATCACAGACCTGACAGTGTTTGTATGTGTGGAAAACTGGCAGTCTACTAAAACAAGATGGTTTTCTGAGAGCACCATAAACACCCTCGCGCGTAATCTTTCAAGGGAGATTCTCAGTGAGAGACCAGATCAGGCAAGTGAAAATGGAGAGCGGAAGAGAAATGGAAATGGTCGAGTTACGAGCCCTCGCCCGATCCATTCGATCGATCGATTACTTCGTCCCACATCTCGTGGGATTCCCAGTTAAACGCCGTTGTACATACAGGTTTACAGTTCATACATATCAACATCCACAATACAATGCACAGCCTTTGTTGCATGGTTACCTTCCACCTTCGCTGGGGCTGTTGGGTTTCCCTGCCCATTCGAAAAATCTCGCCAAGGTTTCTTGCTCAAATGCTGTTTGCTTGTTTGCTTGTTTGCTTCCTCCTCAGAATTTGATAAATAGTGGATTCACGCACGAGCTCTCCCAGCGCAGCACTGAGATGATGAGCTCGAAGAGCCAGTGGCGCGCGACGAGCATCGTCGGGTCTCCGATGGAGCCGCCCGAGATCACCTCGCAGCCCACGGGGACGCCGTTCTCGTCTCGAATGTGGTTGAAATGGGTCCTAGTCAATCAATCAATCAGCAGCAGCAATTGTATCAAGAAGTTAGTACTCCAGTCAGCACATCAACAGCAACGCTAAGTAGTCAACGCACCAGTGGAAGACGTCAAACCAGACCTCGTGCGGCTCGAGCGACTTCTGGATCTCGGACGCCGGGATCGACCGGAAGCAGAGCGTGAAGCCCTCGGGGGTCTGCAGCCGGAACAGAATGTGCACCGTCAGGAACGTGTACGGCATGCCCGGGTGCTGGTGGTCGCGCCGGATGATGTAGATGTCGTCGTTCACGACCTGCAGCACCTCGAACTTCATGCGCACCGACGTGTCAAACGACAGCTTGGCCATCTTGGCTCCGTCGCGAAACATATCCCACGTCTTCAGCAGCAGCCGCTCGGCGCTCTCCAGCGGGTACTTCTTCCCAAAGCCGTACTGCAAAGCAGACGTGACCTCGTCGAACTTCCGGCGATCCGTCCAGCCCATGAACGACGCACCGGTCGAGACAAAGTCCTCGTTCTCCTCGAACCGGCAAATCGCTTCATGGGACTCGCGCACGATCGCGTAGCAATCTGCGACCGACAATACATCAAAGCCCGCGTCAAATGACCTACTCATGGGGATCCCATGCTCCGCGACCAGCTCCGGGAGCTCCGAGGCCGCAATGAACTGCTGGAACAGCTCGTGCTCCTGCAAGAGCCGCTGGATGTGGCTTTGCTCGTCCGTGAGCGTGCACGCGAGCACCGAGAGCCGCGAGTACATGTGCTTGAAGTCGCTTGTCGACCGCGGACGTCTCGCGGGCCGCACCAGCGCGTCGATCTCGTCGCTAGTCGATTTCTTTTCGAGCAGGTCAGCGTAGATACACTCGAGTCGATGCACGTCGTCTCGCATGCGTCGCAGCAGTCCCTATTGTAGCAATAAGCACACACATACAATAGCATGTGAGCTCTTTGCTATCGCCTATTGCTAACTTTAAGTACGTACCTGTCTGCGCTGTCTGGACTTCTTCTCGATCTCCGACCGCCGCGCGCGCTTCAACGCACCCGGATCCCCCGTTTTCAGCAAATCGACTTCGCTGATACTGCTGCTACTGCTCTTGCTTGAGTGTCGATCATCAGCGTGTTGATCGTCACGGTCAGCAGAGGCGCCACTGCGTCTAATTGAAATAGAAGTATACGCACTGGCTACACCGGGCTCTCGGTTCTTCTGCTCCACTTTGTCAGCTTCATCAAAACGCAGCTCCCCCCAGATGTCGCCGCCGCCGCGCTCCGCTTTCTCTTCTCTCGTGATCTCCTCGTAGACTGCGGAGATCGCTTTCTCCACCGTCGGCGGCAGCGGTCCTTCGCCGATCATGAAGTTGTCGGCGTCATCGCTGATGTCGCCACGTGCCGTAACCAGCGCCAGCGTGTCTTCAAAGTCAAAGTGGTCGCCCGTGTCATCGCTCGTGTGGTCGCTGTCGATGCTCGGCGATGAGTTCGCGAAGAAGCCGCCGCCTTCGCCACCTGTAAAAGCAGCAGAAAAAGACGAAGGTGGAGGCGGAGACGCCGCCGCCCACGGGTCGAAGAACGAAGCGCTTCTCGTTGAGGCAGCGGCGTCAGCTACTGCAGCTGTATTGGTAGACCCCTGGCGTCGAGGAAGCATTGGTGATCACCGCTGCTCTTGAGCGCCGAAGTCGCTGGACTTGATCTGACTGTGAACAGCTCTTTCTTTCTTTCTGCTTGTGTGACGGTGAACACTTAAGGAGTCAGGGTGGGAATGAGCGCGAGCGTCAGATTTTATTATAACTACTGTACTGTAAGTAATATTGTGAGGGTGTTCATAGGTTTTGTTACAAATGACTTATGTGTCAAAGGATAATGTGTTGTTACAAGACCTTGACAAAGCTGAACTTATTCTTTGAATTGATTCGTACGGAATACGCCTCATGAATGGCAAAGGCAAGCGGCCGGTATGAGAACACGGGAGCTGTGTTTTCCGACACAAGCGACTTTGGAGCTCTCTCGATGATTCCGCTGGGATTGCAACGGGTTTGAGTGCTCGCAAAACCCCGAGCTTGCTGGATACAACCAATTGAACTTGCATGCTGGTCAATGTGATCTGCCTGCCATTACATTATTCAATAAGATTCATCAATGTGAGGGCTTGAGAGCATTCAACGAGAGATATTTGTGGTTTCTATTCTGGTCAACATATCGGTACGAACGCCAAACAAGAGAATTGTCTGAACATACTAATATTATGCCACTTTCGCTACAAATATGACCCAATAATGCACTTCGGAAATATGCGAGCCTAGGGTCGAAAGTAAAATAAAGTTGCGCAGCTATTTTTATGGCGAAAAAATAAATTTTCGCTACCACACACTTGCATACTCCTTGCCCATCACTGCGAGCAGAAAAAAATGAATGTATTGAAAATGACTCACTACATAATGCCCCACTCAAAAGTATTGTCTGCTCGTTGTCTCGTAAGTAGTGTTATTAACAGTACTGTAGTCTGTAGTACTCAATAGAACTCATGTACAACATAGTATAAACGAAAGGCGAACTAACTGAAGCAGTTGTTCCGCTTTGTCTTGTACCAGAACTGGGGTTGATGGAATCGTGCATATCGCAGGTGGGGAGAGTAATGACCACGCATGCTAACAGGAAAGAGACCACTACAGAGTCTGAATGGCGGAGTATCAACATGCCTCGAAGTGCATTTAAGTGTTCATGCATGGAGACTGATTCACCGCGAAGTCTGTTTCTTCTTGCTGGTGCAAGGGGGTAACTGTGCTCTCGCAGCGCTGCTCAAAATATCTGAAGGTGTCTGTGGAGGTGTCTCTCTCGTTTGGACACCGTGTTTGGCATCGGCGTTTCCGGGGTGCTGTCAAAGATCGAATAACGGGTTCTGCCCATTAATATTATATCCCGTATTATATTGTAATAGTATGCCTCAGAGACCCTAAATGTAAAACTATTCCTCCAGTGGGTTCTCCCACGCCTCAAAAGTTCCGACGAGTTATCTATAAGCTGTCATGCCAAGCTGCAGTCCCCGGGGACTTGGAAGTGTTCAAGTGGTTATACGAGATGAAGAACCCAAACCAGCCGCCACCTGCGGGTCTTTTGCCTCTCTATGGTACGCGATTAGCAAGGGCCGCTTCGAAATCGTCAAGTTCCTCTTCAGTCAGGACAAGGCTCTCAACCTGGATGGTCTAGCGGATGTCAACATCGCTGCTCGGAGTTGTGACAGTGGAATGACCAAGCGGCTCCTTGCATTTCCGCAAGTGAGATCCACGACTGGCTGGATCGACGAGTGCGCCGATGCTGATCATCTGGAGATTATTCAATGGGCTCATGCGAACTTTACGCATGAGGTTGCAATACCGCTACAATGAAATGCAGTTACGAACGGTCGTACGCGATGGACAAAGCTGCTTCTGCTGGCCTCTTGGAGATCGTCAAGTGGCTTCACGAGAATCACTCGGAAGGCTGCACGACCGATGCCATGGGGTTCGCGGCATCCGGTGGTCATCTGGAGATGGTGCAATGGCTGCATGCGCATCGACCAGAAGGATGTACAGCCTTGGCAATGGACATTGCGGCAAACAAGGGCCACTCGCACATAGTACAGTGGCCGCATGAGAATCGAAGTGAAGGTTGTACAACCGGGGCGATGGATGGGGCTGCGTCGTTCCGTATGGTTCAGTGGCTCCACGAGAATCGGACGGAAGGGTGCACAGTAACCGCGACGACGAATGCAGCTTCTCGAGGCTACTTTGAGATCTTGATCTTCTTACACGCGAATCGCAGCGAGGGCTGCTCGGAGGATACAGCTTTTAGTGCCATCGTGAACAACAACCTCGAGATCTCCAAGTGGGCGTATACAAACTACTCAGAGCGAGTCGACTTGAACGCCATTGCTGTGAGGCGTGCTACCAGGACAGAACACTACGGTGGTCCATTGGACCCCAACAAATATGTGCTGACTTTAGTGGAGCAGCTTCGCAGCCAAGAACAGAAATATGCAGTAGGAACAATAAATACCAACTCTCGCAAATTATTGGTGCGAATTGGATTTGTTCTATTCACGCAAGACTTTGCCAACGAGCAAAGACTTCGCCATTGTTGCCTTCATCTCGTCAAGCTTTCACTCTAAAGCTACATCTACTGGATTCAAGCCAAACAGCATATTTCGAAATACTGGCAAATCACAAAGCCATTTCACTCTCCCTGAGCAGCTCATTTATTGCATTTCTTGTATACCCAGGGTGATCCCCCTCTCTGAATGCCTACCGTGCCATGGCTCTGCTGCTGCGCCACCTCTGCTAGCGACCGCATCAATCGTCCTCGGACTTGGTGAGGTTGTGTCTTCTACCTAGGCGCGAACTCAACACTTTCGCCATTTTTCCTAGCAGCCGAGAGAAAGGAAGTGCCGCCTAGCGCGCGCACTCACGAGTTCTTCTGCCGCCCCCTTCCGCATCCTGTGCGTACCAAAACGTGCGCCTGTAGTAAACAACGAGACAACCCATTGCCAGCACACATTCGCACTTGCGAAGAGTGTTACGTTATGTCGTCTCTCGCCTCTCGCTTTCGCTTGTCATTCCGGTGCATCCATACGACGCGAGCAAGGCGTGCGCTTGTGCGGGTCAAAAGCCCCGGCAGCGCATCCTGATCAAAGAGAACCATCCAGTGAGAGAGCGAGCGAGCGAGTAGGTCCTGTGTGTTTTGTCGTTTGGGCCATGGAGCTCCTCCTCCTTGCGATGTGCAACAGGACTCGCCTGCGAGAGAGGAGCACCTCTCTAAGGCTTCTTCCTCCACTCGCTCGTCCAGCAGCTCATTCATTATCCAAAGCGCCTCCTCCTCCGCACTCCGATCAACAATGAAGATCGCCACCGTTGCCACGATCCTCGCCGCGCTCTCGCCGAGCGTTGAAGCTCACGGCTACATCGCGTTCCCACGTGCCCAATACAAGAACCCAGCCAAGGCCACGGACTACAACGCGATCATCACCGAGAACACCAACACGGCGTTCAAGGGCAAGAAGTGGAACGACAACCCCATGAGCAACGCCAAGATGTTCAACGGCCGCGTTCAAGAAGTCAGGCTACAAGTCGCTCAAGCAGATGCTCGACAAGAAGGTGCTGGGCTGCCAGAACTCGCGCACGGACATCACGCCGGTGAACGTCAAGGGCTTCAAGAACATGGAGTGGCAGAACGACTGGGAGCACAAGGGCTTCATCGCCTCGCACCACATATCTCTCGCTTTGCTTTCTTGTTATTATTGTGTGGTGTTTGTTCCCAAACACAGTGACCTGACTGTACAATCTCTCTTGGGCTTTCGTGAATTTGTAGGGACCTTGCGAGATCTGGATCGACAACACCCGCGTGCTGCACATCGACGACTGCGTGGCGACCTACAAGACGTACCCAGCCGTGCTCCCAGTGGACTACTCCAAGTGCAAGGGCAAGTGCACGCTCACGTTCTACTGGCTGGCGCTGCACGAGCCAAACTGGCAGATCTACAGTGAGTGCTTGTCAAATGGTGCAGGTCGATTTGTTGTCAAATGAGCTTGGTACTAACACTATCTCTGTGTCTACGTTTGCACTATGTACTTCTTTGTCACCTACGTAGAGCAATGCGTGCCAGTCAATTACAGCTAGAAGCTCTGTATACAGATGAACCTGGAGTGGTCATAGCGAGCGTGTGGGGTAAGCAAGACGAAGCTGAACGAAGGTTTCCTCGACGGCTGGTTAGCTGTACCTCGGTTGCACTTGGGGCATCCACACCTGAATCGGCAATCACTTTGGTGTGCATCGATCGATTTCACATTTACAAATTTGCGCGTGAGGAAGACCACCGCAAGATCAGCCAAGGAAGGACCACGAGGAATCAGTCGTCGCTCGATGGTGTGTTGAGGTTGCGCTGCGAGGTGTTCGACTGGCCTGACTGCCGCGACAGCTTCTGTACGACGCCTTTGATGCGCAGGCGGCCGGCGCCGATCTGCTGTACGATGCTCTTGAGGTGCTGGTCGGGTTTGCCACCGTCGCCAGCGTTGACGGCTCCGCTGAGAACTGTCGAGTCTCTCGTGGGTGTGAGTGCCCCACCGCCATTCTGCTTCGTCGTCATCACCGTCTTGTCGTAGAGCTCGCCGACGGGCACGATCAGCTCCAGGAACGCCTCGAACATCTGCAGACAGACGTACGGTGTGTCGGTGTCCAGCACCCCCCGCGAGCACCGCGCTCCACAGCGTCACACCCTTGGGCTGTACGCTGCCGCCACCGCCTCCGATTCCAGCCGGGGATGCTGATGAAAATGGAAGAAAGGGTGGGGGCGTTGGCTCGGTGCTTTCTCCGGAATTGGTCTCGGACGACGGTGACGATGAGAGACTCAGAGCCCACTCCATGCGCTGTCGCACGAGGATCTGCTTGAGGTATGACGCCCACACGTCGCGCGACCTCGGGATCTCGCCGTTGTGCACGGCGCGCAGATTGGTGAACAGCTCTTTGACAAGTTTGAGCGCGATCGAGAAATAGTTGTGCGACTGCAGCGCGCTCAGCAACCCGCCCGTGCTCAGTGAGAGTAAGTCGCTTGCTTTCATGGTGCGCACAGAGATTTTGCTGACGGAGTACCCCAGCAACCCTTGCTCGCCGAAGTAGCTGCCTTTCTTGTAGCGAGTTCCGCGGCAAAGGTCAGAGCGCGTTGTGGAACACGGAACGAGATGGCCCTTCACGACGAAGTACATGCCTTTCGGGATCGTTCCCTCGACCACAACCATCTCGCCGCGCGGATAGCTCTCGAAGCGCAGCTGGTCTGCAATCGCGTTCGTCAATACTTTCAAGCTGGTCGCGTCTCCATGGGCAAGCGGGCGGAAGATCTTGGTCATCAAAGTTTTCATAGGCAGCTCGACGATGTGAAGCACTGTCTGTCGCCGGATTTTCCGCGGCAGTTCGTCAAAGACGTGCTGATAGTTGACTCCGCGATGCGAAGACCAGAGCGTCGACAGGAAGAGATGCACGCGGGTCTTCATCTCTTTGCCGATCTTCCAGCGCGACAAGTACAGCTCAACCTCAATTTGATCCTTGCGGAACTTGACTTCGTTGCTGATGTACGAGATGTACAAGCTGGAGATCTCGCCGATCATGAACGACATGACCAGTAAGCCAAGGAAGCAGATCAGGATCGAAAACAAATCCGTCGACGTTGATTCGGGGACAAAAGTGCGGCACTTCTTCACAAATGCAGTGACAGCGAAGAACATCCCGCGAAAGATTCGGAGCCACAGCTGAAAAGACGATGGGTTTGCCGGGTCGGCGATGTGCACGTCTTCGGTTGGTAGCCATGCGTTCCATTCAGTGCCATATCCATCGTGCCCAGCAACGACCAGAAACAAGCACGCGGTCCAGTACATCGTCAAGATGTACAGAAGCCAGATGGTCTTGAAGCGTGCCCATTCGTACGAGACGTTTTGCCGGTTGATCTCGTTCATGTAGTGAATGAAGTTCTTCACTTTGATGCATCGAGGCAGGCAGAGCCAAAAGCTATTCGAGATGAACGGAGCGATCAAGAAGTCGATTGGAAACGTGGCGAGGACATCCCACAGCATTCGCTCGGACTTGTACGAGTCACGATGCTTCTCCTCGTAAATCTCGATGGAGATCTCGCTCTCTTTGAGCTTCCAGTTGACCCAGATGTCCAAGACGTAGAGAAGACTGCAGAGAATCTGGGCTAGATTCACCACTGTTGTGACTGGTGTCCATCGATTACAAGAATCAAATGCGATTCGGTACGGAACAATCACGGCCATGTACCCAGTGCAAGCCACGATGATCCGAAGCCATACCAGATGTAACTGACTTTGTGCCTCAACACCGTGGATCAATGAGTGCATCCAAGCTGGGACAAAACGAAGAAGACCCTGATTTACCACAATTGGCTGCAAGCCTCGATTCGGAATCGGTCGGATCTCCTCGATCTGGTTGCTGTCATCGAGCTCATCACTCGCTGATTCCAGTCGCTGGCTGCGCTGCGAAGCGTCTCCTTCTCGCTGGTGTCTGTCGTTCGAGGGTCCGTTCAACCGTTGTTGTTTTTGCTGCACTTTGACGGTCTGGAGAACGCGCTTTTTCCAGTCTGGGTACAACTCGAAGACCATCTCAAGCGACTGTCGTGAGAGCAAATAAAGGATGCAAGACGTCTTTGCTCGCACGTATGCGTTCCGAGGGCTGTCCGAGAACAGAGCGTTTTCGCCAAAGAAGTCACCTGAGGTGATTTCGCTCATTCGCTTCAGTGTTTTGACGTCGACATCGACAGCGCTTCCTCGGCCGCTGGACGCACGGCTTCTCCTATAGACACCGTGCTTTCTTGACAACCCGACGGGGATCAAGACAATCAAGATCCCAGTGAAGACGAAGAACATGTCCGTCCCCTCGTCTCCTTGTCGGTAGACGTAGTCGTCTTTCAGAATCAGCACTTGGCTGAAGTGGGAAACCAGCATTCGCGTGATCGACTCGTCCATGCTGCCGAGAAACGGCACTTTTGCGATCATGGTGTGCAAATTGATCAGGCGAATGTCTGTCACCAAGGACGGCGGAAGGCAGTGCTCAAGGAGTTCTTCCTGCGTGATCGAGTGGAACCGCTTGAAGAAGAAGAACGTTTTCATCTTGGACTCGATCGACGGAGGGATCGTGAAATGCGCCAAAAGATGACGCATCGACCCCAGTTTCTCGTTGAACTCGCGGTTCTCGACGTCGACAAGCTCAATGATGTCTGCAAAGTTGCCGACGACGTATGCGAAGAGGAAAAAGCCCGAAATCATGGTGACCACGCTGAAAACGCACTGCACTGTGCTTTTCGGGAGCTCTCCTTGTTGCGAAGCCGACATGAGTCCGAATGCCCAGAACACCGAGGAGAAATACTGGAATTTGGTGTCAGCGTATTCCATTGACGCTGACGGAAGCCACTTGTTGCCGCCAAAGTTGGTTTGTCTCTTCTCACCAGAACTGAGCGAGTACACTTGAGAAGCATGGGACGCAAAGTCAAAATAGAGCGAGCCGAAGATGTGCGCCAGCAGGAAGGTGTAGTAGAGCAGCTTGAACATGCGGAGCTCCATCGTAAACTTCACGTATCGCTGCTCTAGCGCTTGGAACTGCGTGGGCACTTTGAGCAGTCGAAGCAGCTTATTGATGTTAAAGATCTCCAGTCGCATCGATGACGAAGCCCAGTTGAGCGCGAACAGCGGCAGAAGCGCGATCAAGTCGACCCAGAAGTTTCGCGACCGAAAGTATCTCCGCCGGATCTTCGCCAAGTCCATCACTCTGTTGCCAAACTCGTGATATCCGAGGCGCGTCCGCACGTAGAAGTCGACAAGGAAGAAGAATTCGAGCAAGACTGTTACCCCGTCAACGAGTTGATGATGACCCTCATCAACTCCAAAGCAGATGTGCAAGATCACCAGTATCCATTGAAGAGTCATGGCAACGAACAGCCACGTCTCCCACACAGCCATCGTCTTCGAGTCGGGGTCGATGCTGGAGCTTTGGCAAACGATCACTCGAACAAGCCAATTGGAGTGTTGTTGGTGAGGTGAGCTTCCAGCATGCCCAGAAAAGGCAGATTTTGAAAGCTTCGAGTCAAGGAGACGCTTTTCCAGTCGTGTCAACGCTGATTCGAGCGACGGGAAAACGTTGTGCAAGATCTCCAATTTCTGTCGCGAGAAGAAGAGAACGACGCATCCACCTGCAGCGACAGCAGTTTCGGCGTATCCTGTGTGCGCTTCGTCTGTTTGTAGAGACTTCGTGCCGAAGCAGCTTCCTTGCGGCACATCTTTCGCTCTACCTTTCGAACCAGTGGAAAGCAGGATACTGCCTTCGAGCAGGAAGAAGAGCCCGTGCGCATTGTCGCCCTCCCGATACAGCACCTCATCCTGTCCATACAGGATAAACTGCGCGTTGTCCACAAACACCTCTTCAAGCTCATTCAGGCACGGACGCACACCGAGAAGCAGAGCGAGAGTCTGCAGCGCGGGTTTACACACGCTTCGCAGTATCTCTCGCCTGTACCCCAGCGGCAAGTCAACCAGTAATTCTCCGATCAGCGCTCCTCGATGTGACGCCCACCAGTAGTCGAGAAAAGTGTTCACACGCTGGTGAATGGCAAAGGGAGCTTTTTGACGCCGCAGGAACAATTGGATGCGCGAGCGGACAGCGAAAAACTCCTTCTCCTCGTACGCGGACGCGGTGAAGCGCTTCTGGACATTGTCGACGACGATCGCGGTGATCAAGAAGCCACTGAACATGAACATCAGCGCCAGCGTGTATTGCGTATCACCGATGGGCTCCATCGTTCGCCCCAGCCCTGTGAGCACGTTCGCGGCGTAGTAAAACGACCGAGCATACTGCATCCTCGCGATATGCATGATGTGCGGGTCACTTGAGGTGTATGTGACGTTCTGGTGATCGATGTACGTGCCGTCGTGGGTTCTGCTGAGCTCAATATCGGTGCACGGGATCCACGAATCTTCGGTCGGGTTGTAGCCTTCGATGTGCGTCACGCTGAAGTGCAGACAGCTGACGACGTGGATGAGCAGAAAGAGCACGACGCCGAATATCAGGAGACGCTGTTTGCTGTGGAGGTGATAGATTTTGTCCAGTTCCTGGTAGTGCCCCCAGGTTCGCCAAATCCTGAAGGAAGCAATGACCAAGAAGACAACGATGGATCGTTAGATCCCGAGTAGAGCATTGGGACCAGCTCGTCATCAACGCTTCGTACCTTAGCAGTCGAGGGATGCGCATGATTGCAAAATGGACCGATGGCGCAAAGATCCAGTACGGGAAAACGCAAAGAACGTCGATCAGAAAGGTGCTCCGCAAGTATCGAATGGCGCTTCTCGTCGGGTCGAGTATCTTCTCGGCATCGTGCATGTACGAGAGATTCAAGTTCACGTAGATATCGGCGACCAGAGCGATATCGACGAGAGTGTTCAAGGCATGGATATACCACGCCGGGCTGTCGAACAGCTCAAACGCGAGTTGAAGTGGGACGAGCACCCAGTTCACAACCAATACAATCTGAAGCACAACAAGACATTGCATCATGTGAGATTCAAGAGCAGATGTACGAAAACATACAATCGAAGCAATGATGACGCACCTGAAGCAGTAGCAGCCACCAGAGTCGACGAGCGGATTCGGCGTCGATGCACTGTTTGAGGAGAAGCGAAGACCGCCATTGCTCGGTCTTCAACGCGACCGACGAGCTCACGTAATGGTCGTAGAAGACCTTGATCGAATCGGATCCTTTCCGCTTTTTGCCCGTCAGCACGCGTCGCATGAGTGGTACTGGATTTCCAGAGGCACTTGCAGAGACTCGATTCTTTACGGGAGATTTGCCTGGCGCGATGAGAATTGGCGTGACGACATTGTTCATCTTCTTCCTGAAAATCCCGATAGAGTCACTCTGCAGCAATTGAGTCAATGACGAAGTGAACACCGATCCTCTTTGCTGTTTGGAATTCTGCGGCTCGGCGACATCTTGACGAACCTGAGGACCGGGGACCAGAGCAGTCGCGGCAACTTCTTTCTGCACCTTTTGCTCCTGGGCTTTTTCCAAAAATTGTGCCACTACTGTGGAGATCGATTGCGCCACACGTGGATACCCGTCCAAGACTTTCTCAGTGTGGAATCGTGACAGCTTGTAAAGCACGCAGTATGTTGTTGTCACGACGGTAGCTGTGCGAGGGCTGTTGGAGAAAAGTGAGAGCTCGCCCACAAAGTCGTTCTTCCGGAGCTCTCGGACTTTCGCTTTGGCGACGATCACATCGAGGACACCAGAGTGAATGATGTACATCGCATCTCCAAAGTCACCCGCTTGAAACAGCGTGCACTGAGCTGGGAGCGATATCCGTTCGAGAAGACTTGTCAAGGCGATGACAAACTCTTCACTGCATTCCGAGAACAACGGCACTCTTCCGACAGTGTCTTTCATGAGCTCAATCTGGATGTCCGTGGCGATCGAGGGGCATAGCAGCTTCATTACCTCGCGTTCGTTCGAGTCTGCATCGGTGTAGTAAAGCTGCTCACAAAATAAGCTGGTTAGCGGCGGTACATCCAGGGTGTCGTCAGAAAGAAAAGAAAGCAGTTCGGCTTACTCTCAAGTACTCCACGGCTTGGACTTGCAGACTTTCGCTTACTCGATGGAACTCGAGAATGTGCTTCAGCTGGTTGATGCGTCCTTCAGCGGCTTCTGTTTCGCCACTTTCGCACTTGGAGAGCATGAAGAACGTCGCGCAAAGGGATGTGAAGATTGAGAAGCCGCAAAGAGCGACAATGATGGTGAAGATGAACTCAGCGATCGTGTGCGGCAACTCGCCTTCGAAGAGCCCCGAGAGGATCCCGAATGCCCAGAACAGGGACATCAAGTACTTGCTACGTGGAGATTGCTCGTGCTCTGGGACATGGGGAAGCCAGTGATTGTAATGGTGGACATCGTATCCAAACGCGAAGCGGACGCACGCCACCGAGTGTGAGAGCAGAATGATGCCAACCAGGAGCTTGGACAGCTTGAGAGCCTCAAAGTACTTGGCGTAAAGGTTGTCGAGATTCGTGAGGTATTTCGGAAGCCTCCACAGTCGAACAATCTTGGGGATTTCAAGAACCATTGGCGACGCCTTCAGGTGGACCGGGAACAGCGAGTACGGGAAAATGCTCACCGCGTCCATCAAAAACTCGGCTGACTTCAGGTACTTGATCCGGGCTTTGCGCAGATCTCGATGCACGTTTCCGTCCTCGTAGAAGCCCGTGTTGAGCTTCACGTAAAAGTCCAGGAGGAACAAAACCTCCCAAGCGTAGAAGACCATGACTTCGGGTGCCTCCTTCAGCGCGGAGTGCGGCTTGAATGTGAACACGAATGGGATGATGAAGAATTCGTACACCACCCCTGCAAGCAGAACCTGATGCCACGCTTTGATGAATGTCGACTGGGGGTCCAGCGCGCTGTGAACGTCCAGGGAGAACATTTCGACCGACGCAGCGCGTGGATTGATTCCACTCATGCGGAAGCTTTCGCGAAGATCTGCGACGCGGTTCATCGTGTGCTGATTTGCTTGAAGCGACGAGAGCACTGCGGATTACTTTCTCGCTGCGAGGCTCACTGTCATAGCGCGAGCTCTGGCGTTGATGCTGGCACGAAGAGCAGCGAAGTGGGGCAGAGCTTTGAGGTCTGGTGTGCTTAGCGTGCTGCGCAGCTCAAGTGGTTTTCAGCCCAACAAACCGTGTTATTGGCAGCGCGAAGGACGAACTGATTGAAAATAAATCGTGAAACGGATCCAGTGAGTTCGTGCGAGCATTCGAAAATAGCTGTCCTTAACATGGCAGAATTGGGAGCGCAACGAAGTGTGATTCTCCAAGAACTCACACGGCTTCCGTCGACTGAAATATCCCCGCCTTGCGCAAGTAGCGTGAGAGCGTGCGTTGCAGTTGCAAATGTCTGATACACTGTCGCTGTGTTCTGAGGCGTCAGCGTCACGAGTAGTTTCGTCAAGGCTCTTCAAAAGCAAATTGAAAGCGACGACTTGAAAGCCGATCTAAATTCAGTGCTCGATCTGATAGAGCGGCCGTGACGCCTTGTGATGAAGCCCTCTTCTAGCGTTCAAGCAGCGCCCAAGGTCACCCGCCTATCGCCAAACTGAAATGCTGAACAGAGGAGCATCTCAGCCCAAGCTCAACTCACACGTGAGCGCGCAGTCAGAGAAATCCTTCAAGTCTCTGCGACCGGCAAAGTCAAGGCGATCGGTGAAGTCAGGGAGATCGGTCATCTCCACCGCCTCAAGGGGGGGACAGTCTGGCGAGAGTGTGCTGGACAGCTTCCGACTGAGTCGACGGAACTCGACACTCCTGGAAGATGAGATTGAAGACGCGATTGACCCGAACGCCATCGAGATCCAGATGTGGCAGCAAGCGCTACTCGTGTGCCTTCTCTTTGAGGTGTTTATCATCACATTCCTGCTCACTTTCCACGACGCTTCCGAGACGGCACTGCCCCCACAGTATTTTGCACTGTTCGCCTGCGAGTTCATGTTTCTCCTGGACTTCTACGTGCAAGCACACACGGGCTACTACGAAGATGGGAATTTGATTCGAGACAAGAGGAAGACTCGAAAGCGATTCTTCACATCGTTCGGCTTTATTCTGGATTTAATCGCGGTTATTCCACTCTCAACAATCCAAATGACGGCATCAATGAACCGCATTGCGCTGGAAGTGCACAAACTCACTCGGTGCTGGCGACTCGGGAAGTACGTGTCCAACCTCGACGATTTCTACGCCCGGCACTTTGTGAAGCTCAAGTTGCTCAAAGTCATGGTCACCACCGTGTTCGTCTCGCACTTTGTCGCCTGCGTGCGCTTCTGCTTTGGCTACGACGAGCATCACACAAACCACTGGCTCCCAGAGGCACCGCTCACCGAGTTGAGTGTTTGGAGTAAATATTTGGAGTCGCTGTTTTGGAGCTTTGGTCTGTTGTCAGGCCTGTTTGAGGGCGAGTTGCCGCACGAGGTCCCAGAGTTCATCTTCACCATCATCGTCGCGCTCTGCGGGTTTTCGCTGTTCACATCGCTTTTGGCGACGTTTTTCATGGTGTCCAAGTGTGAAAGCGGCCAGACGGAGGCTCTCGAAGCGCGAATCAACCAACTCAAGCATCTTCTGTGTTTCCACCGCGTTCCGGACAACTTGCAACAGCAAGCGACCGAGTACTTGAAGGTATGCAGATATTGCCGGCGCCATCCTGTGCCTCGATTCAGCTCAGTGTCTGACACATTTCTTGATTCTTAGCGATATTACACAGATGCCGAGTCCAATGCCCGCGAAGCGACAAAGCTGCTTTGCCCGTCCATTGTCAAGGACATCCAGGTTGAGCTCTTGAAAGACACGGTCGCGCAGATTCCTTTGTTTGCAGGCTGCAGTGACCAGTTCATCACCGCGCTCACTGGCTTGCTCGAGATGTTCTCTGTGCCTGCTCAATTTACGCTGTGCCAAGTGGGGGACTTCGGAGACGCGATGTATATCGTCCACTCGGGAGTGCTCAACGTCATCATCAACGGTGTCAAAGTGCGCGAAATGCGGAAAGGGGTCTGCTTTGGCGAGCTCTCTGTGTTCTCCACCAGTCCGCGAACAGCGACTGTCGTCTCGGCGACGTATGCGGTGCTGTACAAACTTTCGCGCTTCCATAGCGAGCGCGTCTTGGAAGGGTACCCGATGTGCGCGGGTATCATTTCAAACCATGTCTTGCACCTTCTGCAGAATGCGAAGAAGAAATCGGTTGTCACGACAAGCTCGAATGTTTCAAGCGATGCTTTTGAGCTGCACCAGCAGTCTCGGCCGTCAAGGTCGTCGCGGCATAGCCTTACATCAAGCGTCACGCTGATCCGGAAAAGCATCGGATCTGCCACTTGGCTCAGCAAAAAAGACGAACCAAGTCTTCCCCGCTCATGAGCAAGCGATATCAGAGCTGATCTCCCCCTGTGACGAGACGACTGCGGAATCACCGAGGTCCGCGATGGCGAAGCCAAACGAGGAGCAAACTTTGAACTATTACAGTCAACACACGAAAAACCAGCAAAACAAACAGCATTGGCAACAGTGGCGCATTTTGCTGTTGAAGACGTGTGTCGACGCGGATTCGAAAGTGCGCATGTGGTGGATCTTCGCGCTCATGGTAAGCATGCGCTCGCTTCTCAGTGCAGGCCTCGTTGTTGCTGATGCTTAGTGTCTACCTCTTCTTTCTTGTCTTGTCCAATCTATCATTCCACACAGCTCAATCAGATCTACAACTGGCTCGTGGTCCCCCTTCAGCTGTCATTCCCCATGATGAACAGAACCATCCCGACCATCGTAGCTTTCAATTCGATTGCAGACATTGTCCTCGTCGTGGACATTTACCTGAATTTTAACCTTTCGTTCACGCTCGACTCGGAGAAAATCACCGACCCGGTGCGGAGTGCAGAGCGGTACTTCCGCAAAGGATTTGCCTTTGATCTGCTGTGTGCGCTGCCCTACTCGGTCGTCACCTCGTCCGTTCGGACTTACGGAATCCTCCGCTCGCCTCAGCTGTTAAGGTACAGTGATGATCTCTTTCTCTCTGAACCACAACTGCAGTACAATGTTGAAAGCTCATCTAATTCAACGTCGATGTGTAGAATCTTCCGACTGAGCGGCCACTTGGAAGAAATCGACCGGTACATTCGGCTGGGCAGCAAACAGTGGCTGATGCTCTTTGGGCTTTTGCTCATCATGCTCTACCACATCATCGCGTGCTTGCATTTCTCAACGACGCACCTGGAAGGATTCAGCCACGAAGAGGACGCGTGGATACCGTCGCAAGACATTTACCTGCGGCAGATCAACGACACGTACTTTGAAGGATTGAATTCGGTGGTGTACTCGATATCGAGTGCCGAGCTCCGCACCATCGCCAAGGCGCAATACTTTCGCTCGCTCTACTACGCAACGAACGTTCTCGCGGCGTTGGGGAAGACCATTGAGCCGGACAGTGACGTGCAGTTTTCGATCGCGATCGTGTTCATGCTGAGCGGGTTCATGATCACTGCGATCGTCGTCGACAATGTGCAGAAGCGCTTCACCGCATCCGCGTATGAGCAGAAAGAGTTCTTTGCGACACGAACTCGGATCCAGTTATTTCTTCGTCGCCAGAATGCGTCCTTGGCGATCCATCACCGCGTCAACTCGTTTTTGAATTTCTGGTGGTCATCCCACCGCGGCGCGATGATCGGCGAGCTTCTCGCAGATTTACCGCCATCCATCAGACACAACATCTTGCGAAGTATCTGCAACCCCGTGCTGCAAACGTTGGCACTCGTTGCTGGCGTGCGAACAGTGTTGGACAAGCTGGAAGATGTCATGGTTGAGAATGTCAAGTTTGTGCTCTATGGGCAAGGCGAGATCGTGTACCAGCAGGGCGACTACGCAACTGGTGTATTTTTCCTGCTTGAAGGCGAAGTCTGCGTAATCGCAGAGGACAACTCTCCGCGTGGTGTGCCACTTGGCGGGTTCTTCGGCACAGCTTCATTGTTGCAGTCAGAGAGCTCTGAAGGGTACGGCGAGCACGTGAGTGCAACGAGCTCCTGTATCCTGCTCTTCATGGCAAGCGAGCATTTGCGCGCCATGGAAGCCATCTTTCCCCAGCTCGCTACCGAGCTGCTGGCGCTAGAGAAGCGCCTGCTAGGCAATAAATTGGCCAAGACAGACGTCGGTGGAGGTGCGAACAGCAGACGGCAAACCATGTCGGCGCAACAGTTGTCTTTGCAACAGAAGAAAGGGCTTGGTCGCTTATTTGTTACGACCGCGCTCGATCCGGACTCTGTCCGTGTGCTGGCGTGGGAGAGTTGGTTGTTCCTTGTGATGACCGTCCAATGGATCACGGTTCTCTTCCAGATCTGTTTTCGAATGGTGAAATCAACGCACGCGTCCGCGGACGCAGTGACGTCTTCCCTCGAGTTTTGGTTTTTCGTGGACGTCTACATCCGCTCGCGTCTCGGCTACTACGAGTACGGCAACAAGGTCATGGACCTCAAGCAGATTCGGCGCAACTACTTTCGCTCAAGAGCGTTTGCGCTGGACCTGTTGTCGCTGACGCCACTGTACATGATCAACTGGTTCAGCGGTCCGACTCAGCGCTTGGATGTCGTCAACATCAACAAGTTGCTGCGCTTGTTTAAAGTCCCACAGCAGTTTCAAGCGCTCGAGAACCGATTTCTGAAGCTGACGATGGAGCTGCGGCTCTTGAAGCTCCTCTACTACACGTTCATGCTGTCGCACATCTTCGGGTGCATTTGGTTCGACTTTGCCTCGAATGCGTCGCGACTGGGACTTTCGAGCCAAGTTTCACATGTAGGAGAAGGCAAGGGCCAAGACTCCCATGAAGGCGGCAGATTTGGAGCGTACGAATGGCTCCCTTCCGAGGCGCTCTATCATTCGGGCTTGGTCACGCAATACTCGGGGTCGCTGTTCTGGGCGTTCGGGCTCATGTCTGCATCAAATACAGGTGAACTTCCGAAAACGACGGCGCAGTGCATCTTCAGTGTGATAACGATGACCTCGGGGTTCTTCCTCTTCGCGTACGTGGTCGGAAACTTCACGGATATCATCGAACTGATGGACGCCGAGAACAAAGATTTCAATGCGAAGATGAGCTCCGTGCGCCACCTTCTCTCGCATTTCAAGCTCCCACCAAGTCTCGAAGACCGACTGAAGACGTTCTTCTTCTTCAAGCGCTTCCACTCGATCACCCAGGAGCACATCCTCGAGCGCTGTCTGCCGCCCTCGCTACTGACGGACATCCGCCTGGTTCACCTCAAGCCTATGATCGCGAAAGTGGCGTTCTTGAGCGGGATGGAAGGCTCGGTCACGCGGATGCTTGTGTCGCAGTTCAGTCAGTCAGTTGTACTTCGTGGTCAGTACGTTTGCCGATATGGTGAAGAAGGCAGCGATATGTACTTTGTGTTCACGGGAGTGCTGGATGTTCTCATGCCGATCGATCTGGTACCTGGTGGTGACGATGAAGACGATGAAAACGAAGAAGACAATGACAATGCCAAGCAGAACGAGGATGGCAATTTCGACCAGTCGACAGGAAGTAGTGAATTCTCAAACACAAACTCTCCACCGCCACCGTTCCTCAACGATATCAAGCGGAAGAGATCAACCAAACTGCAGACGCTCAAGAAGATCAACGAGATCTCTGCGGGGAGTTACTTTGGTGAGAATGGGCTCTTCACAAAGAGCTTGCGCAACGCCCACGCGCGCGCGCAGACCTCGTGCATTCTCTACAAGCTGTCGCGCGAGTCGCTCGAGCTCGTGTTCGAGAGGTACCCGGCGTGGAAGCAGAAGGTGATCCGCATCGCGAACCTGCAGAACGAACAACAGCGTCTGAACCACCTCTCGCAGGAAGAGCAGAACCGCCACACGACGGACGCAGACGGCGGCGCGATGCTCTCGAAGATTAACGTGCTGAACTAGCGAGCCGAGAAGATAGAAGAGGAGATGCAGCTCGTGCGCATCAAGCGCTCGGACAGTGTGCGAGGGCTCGTCGTGAAATCATCCAGCTCGCTCGTGCTGCGCGTCTGGGACCGGCGCCTGCGACACCAGATCACCGAGCTCGTGCGCCAATTGCGCAAAGGCGCAGAGGCGCAGAGCGCGCTGCATCTCTTTTGGCTGCGGCTGATGGTGACTTGCACCGTGTGCATCGCCGTTGTCGTGCCGTACCGCATTGCGATGGACCCGCTCGAGAGAGACACTCACGTCGCCACCTTTGTAAAAGGGGTCGAGCTGCTCTGCGAGCTCCTGTTCATCTTCGACATTTGGTTCAGCATGCGCGTGCAGCAGTGTCCGAATTCGATGGAACTCTACGAACAAGCGCACAGCGTGGCGTACAAGAAAGAGCGCATGTTCTGGGACGTCATCGCCGCGCTCCCGGTGTACCACGTGGTGCTGGAGTTCTCGCAAACTCCGTGGCTTCGTCTGTTGCACTGCGTCAAGGTCGTCAACATCACGAGCTACCTGAGCGAGCTGAATCGCCGCAGCGTCGACTACAAGCTCAACCGCTTCCGAGGCGTCTGGCTGCTCTACATGCTGTCGATCTACTGGAGCGCGTGCGCGTACCTCACGATCGCGATCTATAGCGGCTACGGCGACGAGTGGAACGCGTGGCTGCCGTCGAAAGAGGTCGAGATCGCAGATCCGGACAACCCCGAGGCGCAGCAGCTGGTGCTTCGGCTCTTCCGCGGCTTGTTCTACGCGACGACCGCGTTCGTGAAGAAGGGCCGCACGTTCGCACCGGACTCGGCGACGCACTACATCTTCAGCATCTGCTGCTCGTTCGTGGGGCTGCTCGTGATGTCGTTCATGATCGGCGAGATCGCGAGTCTGTTCATCTCGTACATTGGCATCGAGGTGGAGTTTCGGCGCAACCACATTGCCGTGGAGCTCTACCTGGCGCGCCTGAACGTGAGCAGCGCGCTCAAGAGCCGCGCGCACGCGTTCATGTTCTCGCTCTGGTCGTCGCACTCGGGTGTGAACTACGAGGCGATCTTCCAGGAGATCTCGCCTCCGATCCGCACGGCGTGCGCGCTGCACATCTCGCAGCAGCCGCTCGACTGATTCACGCGCACGGTCTTCTGGCCGCTCTCGTGCGACGGCTCGTGCGAGCTCGAGTTGCTCACGAACAGCATCGCGCACGAGCTCCGCTTCGAGGAGTACCCGCGCGACGAGTTTGTCGTCGCAGAAGGCAGCATCTCGAAAGCCATGTACTTTGTGATCAAAGGCTACCTGAGTCTGCAGAGCAAGACGCACACAGCGCTGTTGCTGCCGGTCGGACTGCGCGCGGGCGACTTCTTTGGCGAGCGAGGACTGCTCGGCTGCGCGGTGAGCACGTTCAGCGTGCGCTCGATCCGCGCGTGCGACCTGCTCTCGCTGAGCTCTGAGAGTCTGCTGAAGGTGATCAACGGCCATGCGCTCTCCCGGGCGGCGCTGCTGGTCACGCAGCAGGCGTACCGGAAGCTCAAGGCGGAGGTGACGACGAGCTGCTCGTCCAGCACGATGGAGGCGCACTGGGGAAATGCACTCTTGAGCGTGCTGCACGCGTTGAACGAGAAGGCGGAGGACACACCCAAGCGCAGTATCGTCAATGTGTCGACGGCTGCTTCGCTGGTACAACTGAATGGTGTCGTCATAGCAGAGGACTCGAGCGAGTTCCAGAAGCGCGTGCGGGCGATGGCGCGCGCGCTCGAAACGCCCAAGGAGTGCTATAAGGCGTTCCACGGCTTCCTGCAGATCATCGCGCCGAACGACCCGTTGGACTGGACCGCGAGCTTCGCGCGCAACGTGAAGATAGCGATCGCGCCGACCGACTCGGAGCGCCACGCGTCGTTCACGCAGGCAAACGCGGTGGCGAAGACGCGAGACGACCCGATGGCGGAGGAGCTGTTGTCACCAACACCAGGTGCTGCTTGTGCTCCTGCAAGCGATAAGCAAGAAGGCTCAGTTGTGATGGAGAAAGTGGCGGACGCGCTTCCAGTTCCCTCTTCTGCTGTTGGTGTGGCTGCTGTTAAGGAAGAAGAAGCAGAAGGCTTCGTGCCAGTGGTTGTGGTTGAGAGAACTGGGAGGTTGTCGAGACAGGCATCTCGGGTGATGAACGAGGAGATTGCTGTCGTCAATGGGACGGTAGCTATTGGTACAGCCCATCCTGGGAATGGCGGCGGCGCCGGCCCATCGATCGATTTAATTCCAGAGCCAGCGTGCGCGTCAGGCACAGGAGTAATAGAGGTAGGTGGTGGTGGAGGTCACCTCGACATCGTCAACGTGCAGCCAGAAGACCAACCACGAGATCTTGCTGTCGCGAGCTCTTCGGAAAAGGCGATTCTGCAGCTCGTCCACACAAGAGAGATGCTCGTGCAAGTTCCTCCAGAGACTGCGAGGAGCGCGTTGACGACAGTGTCGTCCCCCCGACAGCTGCAGCGCCAAGAAGAAGAAACAGGAGACCCGCCGCTAATAGTGATCAGCCCGAGTGCGATGCACTTGAATGAACTCCGAGGTGCGATTTTGTTGTTGTTGCTGTGTAGACAATGTACACGTTGTGATATGTATGTGGAGGAGCCGTGGACTAACACCATGATGTATGTGATGATACTACGATCATGTGCTGCATGCTCAGCGTTGCCGCCCAAGTACGCGCGCTTGCAGCACCAGGCGCCAGAAGTGATGAGCGAGGGGTTGGGAGCCGCTCGGCCAACAAAATGAACAGCGATAGGAGGGAGTGGTCGAGCGAAAGATTGAGTGGGCAGCTCTCTCTCTCCCTCTCGCCACCAGGACCACCATTTTCTCCTGACTTCGATCGAGCGGGTCTTCGAATCAACACACTCTAGTGATGGTCGCGCAGATTGAGCCACAGCAACGTGGTGTTGAAAATGTATCTTGGAAAGTTACGAAACAGCAGTCTGTCGAGTCGAGTCGAGTGTTCCCACTCGATACCAAGTTACCTACTACGTGTTGCTAGCTGGCTTCTTCGAGAAGCGTGTGCAATATCGAACCCAAAGACAGGAAGCGTGAGAAGTTTTAGAAATGGAGTTTTGCTGGCAGCATCAGTGGGAATGGAGAAATACTTTCAAAGTGATCACCCAGACACGACAACAACAGCAAGAACATTGAGTGGCTCCATACACACTTCAATTGGTTCAGATGGACACGCTAATTCGACTCCGAGCGAGTGAGCTGTCCACATGACAAACGTTCGCTTTTGCTTTTTAGAATCATCACTTGCGCTTTGTATGAAACAATCGACTGAATGGCGATAACCCATTTCCTGTGACAAACCCGCGTACATTCTCCTTCAACAATTCACAATCTTGGCAGATGACTTGAATAAACTATTGGCAAGATTTGTTCGTAACATTTTGGGTCCCAAAAATCTTGGCAGCTGACTTGATTTCAGTAAGGGTCTGCCAAGATTTGTTCGTAACATGACAAGTCCAAAAATTTCCAGCATATCTATTTCTCCGAAAAAAGGCAAGAACGCAAGTCCCACCTTGGCACAAACGCACAAAGAGCAAGCCACAATAACGCAAGAAGGCCGAAGCAAACGCCAACGACAAGCAAACGAACTCCAGGCAAAGCGACGGACGCGATGGAGGACGTGGTGGCGCCGCAGCCCGACTGGGATGACGACGAGCGCGAGATGATGACCTTCCTGCTGCTCGGCGGCAGCCCCAGCGGCGTGGACGAGGGCGACGACGCGCCGCAGAACCAGAACCAGAACCAGAACCAGAACCAGAACCAGAGCCCGCAGAAGAAAGAGTCCAAGAGCAGCAAGGCCAAGCTCTCGGCGCTCGAGCGCCGCGCTAAGCACCGCGAGGTCGTCAAGCGCTCCTACCACCGGAACAAGGTACTGCATGCTTTCTGGCTCTAATTGTTCTAGCTCATAGCGACGAGCTGCTGGGCATACATGTCGATACTGACTCTCAACTCTTCGTTTACCTTACAAATAGGCGGTGTTGACCGACTTGAAGGACACGGTGAAGCGGCTGGAAGAGCAGATGAACGCGCTCAAGGTGGAGCGCACCACCAAGGGCGTCGAAGCAGAGCCACAAAAGACGGAGTTGGCTGCGATTTCGCCGCCTGCAGATGCCATGGGATGCGTGGACGACCTCAAGCGCAAGTGCGACGAGCTCGCGGCGCAGTCGCAGATGCTGCAGGGCGAGTCGGCGAAGCTGCAGCAGACGATCGAGACCCACAAGAGGTTCGTTGAGGCGGTGTACGCTGCGAGCACGTCCTCGGAAGACGACGACAGCGACGATGACGACACGGACAGCATTCGCTTTGTCACAGGCGACGGCGACCAGCCCATGTCGCCATGGCGCGAGCCGGTGTTCCCCGAGACCTCTGATGAAGATTTCTCGCCGGACAAGCGCAAGAAGACCAAGTTCTACAACTCGCCCAAGGCCGCGTACGTGCAGAACGTCACGTCACGCGCGCCGCTCTCGACCGCGCTCTGGAAGGAGATTGGCTACAAGCACCTGACGCTCACGCAGGCGCGCGCGTTTGTGAACGAGACGTACCAGGGCATCCTGAACTTCGCGCTCAGCGGACGCTCCGTGAGCACGGGTGCGCGCATCATGGGCTGGGAGGACAAGCGCCTCGTTGAAGACACGACGATCAAGTTCTCGCTACGCAAGCAGTTTATGGGCGAGAACGCGAATTTGCTTATGACAAAGACGTGGATGTGCTTCTCCGACCCAGTGTGCGCAGACGAGAAATTCCGCGGCCTCTTGACGGTATGTTTGTTGCAAGCGATGATGTCTGTTTCAGTATGGGTGATGAAACTGGGTACTTGCCGTTACTAACATCTCTGTGTGCATTAATTTGTGTGTGTGTGTCGCTTGTGACAAAAAACAGCTCCGCATCCTACAGCACGTGAATGATGACACGATCGTGGCGCTGCGCGACACTGTGAGCGCCGACAACTCGATGCTCTTTCGCTGCGTGTACCTGCTCTTCCGCGTGCGCACGCGGTCGGGCTTCATCATCTGCTCACGCTCGATCGACCACCTGTGCGTGGGCGAGAAGGACAAGGTCAAACGTACGAAAGAGGGCCGCGTGATCCAGTGGGTGCACTTGTTTGGCTGGTTTGTGATCGACCAGCTGGGCTACGCAGATCCGAGCTCATCACTTTTCTACGAGACTGGCGCGCAAGTGGAGTACGGAGGCAGCATGAACTATGGCGAAGCGAGCCACCTGCCGGCACTAGCAATGGACACGCTCTCGGTGGTCTCGCGGTGGGAGGGCTTCATGGTGGATCCGGTGTTCAAGCTCCCGTCGACTTCATCCTTCAGTTGAGCCAGTTTCCGATCCGGATTGGAAGAGGCGAGAGAACAGACTGCATGTTGGGTACTCGTTGCGTATTTTTATTATATTTTCTTCGATCTCATTTGGATTTGGCTAACTGTAGTTGACTCGCACTCAGTAGGAGCAGTGTAGCATACTGACAAAATGGAATTCGAGACACGAACCAAATGCTCATACTGTTGCATTCGTGCTCTCTTCCTTGAGCGCTGTCGAGCGAGATCTGCAGTGTCCAAGAGCGCAGAAGGAAAGCAAGACCTGCGAGGGATGGGTGCCACCCTTGGACGAAGTCTCTGTTGAAGGTTAGTTACTGTTCTCGTAGTCGACACGAAGCCAAACTCCCAAGTATTGCGCGACCAGACCAATTTGCTGCTTCATTTGGTTTCGCGGCGAAGCGTGGCGGTAGATGAAGATGACGACGACGGCGAAAATGGCAGCTGGCGTGAGGAGTCTGACACTGATGTGGATTGCAACGATGTAGACGACAGTGGTAATGGTGGTGGTGGTGCGGGAAGAAGCTGGACGATCCCTAGCGACTGGAGGATCAAATCTGTTGTTGTCGCCTGTCGCTGCAGCAGCTCGCGGATGCTCGCGAGCTCCTGCGCCGTGGAGCTCTCGACAGCGAGCAGCCGCTCTTCGAAGCTCTGGATCGCACTCGCAAAGTTCTCGGCGACCTGCGCGGCGTTCTGCTGCGCCTTGTCGCGCAACTCGAGCTCTCTTCGCTGCGCATCGAGGATCGCAAGCAGACTCGAGCGTTCTCTGCATACAAATCACGGAGTTAAAGCGAATACTACCTGGTTGCCCAAGTCGAGAAGGCATGATAACGCACGTACTTGTCCCAGGACTCCTCTCTGCTCTCATACTGCTGCTGTTGCTGCTGCTGATATTGTGTTTGATGAGAATGGTTCCCATTCCCGCTGATCGAGTGTAGTTGCTGTTGATGCTGATGATGACCTGCTACTGCTGCCGATGCTGTTGTTGTTGTCGCAGTGGTCGATTGCGCTCGCGATGGTTTCTTGAAGCTCTTGCCACGTGCCTCCCTCGCAACTGGGGCAGCTTGATCATTACTTGAATTTGGTGCAGGCGTGTGGCTGGGAGTGCTGCTAATAACACTCACGCTGCTGTTCGCTGGAATGGAAACTATGCTGTTGCTCGACCGGGTTTTCGTGGGCGAAGCTGAGCTCGAGCGCTGCTTCTACTCAATGCAAGATCAAAAGCAACTTTGAGTACTCGGCATTATATTACAAGCCATCATCACCGCCACCGCGACCTCACGAACCTGGTTGTCGACGCTGAGCTTGAACGGCTCGAACGTCGTCACTTTTGTGAAATCCTTTGCACGCTGCGACGAAGTCGGAAAGAGCCTATTTATCACAAGTCATTCAGCAACAAAGTCAGTCATTATGTTCGTTATAACATAGCAATCGCAAAACATAGACACACTTTTGCTGGGCTTCCTAGGCGTGCTCGCGCGCGCGCTCCTGGCGCACGAGGTGCAGCTGGATCGAGCTTTCCTGCGACTCGGTCGGATGAATTGGCATCGCGCTGTTGTTGCTACTGGTGATTCCTGCAAACCCAGAGGTGCTCGGACGCATTGCCCCAGTAGTAGTAGGAGAGTCACCAGAAGAGCCGTCCATAGCAGCGAAGGTGACGCTCTCGGATGAGCGGAAGCGCAATGGCGATGCCGAGAGTGACGATAACGAGGGGGACGCCATTTCCGCAGCAACGACGTGGTCGTCCTTCGCGGACGAGTCGGGCAGCGACCTGCGCTTGGATCGGTTTGTCTACCAGCCATATAAACATATCAATCACATGAGCTAGATAGCAATGCAGAGAAAATGATCGAGAAAAGATGGCTCTATACCTTTGGGGTGAACGTGCACTCCTGCTCCTCCCGACTCGTGAGCTCCTGGGTCTTGCTCTGGATCTGCACACAATGAATTAATCATCGATCGTCATCAGTATTGAGTGACTCTCATACATCGCAGCAGCTCGACAAACGCCACGAGGTATTACACAGCAGGCTGCAATAAGCGCCTACACTCAAGCGTACCTTGCGTTGTCCGTGCAGCTTCCACGCCATTTGCTTCTCGTAGATGTCGTCGCCATTGGTGCCTGCTGCAGTGGCGCTACTGCTACTGCTATTGCTTAGGTTGCTCGTACTGGCAGCGCTGCTGCTGTTGCTGAAGGCGACGCTGCAGTTGCCGCTCTTGATGCGCGGCGTGCTGCTCTTGCCGCCACGCTCCTGCTCGCTCGCCATGGCGCTCGCCATGGCGCATTCACATGCGGCGATTGCAAATTGGAAATTGGGGTGTCTTTTCAGGATCCAGGGTGTTTGCGATTGGGTAAAATAGCTTCTAGATATTTTTGGCAAATCATAATGGATCTAGCATGTTTTCATCCAATGAGAAGGGTGTTGACGTGTTTGTTAAGCTGTTGGTCATGTCGCCTCGGTGTGTGTGCTCAACTCAAAACTCAGACGGTTCGTTTGTGCTGTGTGTGAGTGAGTGATGACACCACCGCCAAACATGCGGCTTTTGTTACAAGCCACTCACTCGCACGTTCGCGCAACACAAGGCAAACGTCGCAATCCACGCAAACTTGCGCTTGGTGCACAAGTCTTTGTGCACTTGTTTGTTTGTTTGCTGGTGGCCCACAACATGCAAGTTTTGCTTGCGACGACGAAGTTCTTTCGCGCAAAAAGGTGGATCTTTTGTTTCTTAATTAGAAAGCGCGGTGATGATGCTGGTGGCGAGTGTTGGACTCTTGCGCGGATGAGCAGCACCACTCCCGGCAAACGCCAGCCACAACCGGATCTATAACACACCTCCGCAACCATAGGTTGTGTTCAAGTTGCCGCTGCACACAACAAACACCTGGGGGTGAGTCAACACACGGTCTTAGCAAACAGCTTATTGCTTGTGCGGGCGACTCAATTGAGTTTTTCGACTCGTGGCTTGAAATGGCGAATCTCACCTTAGCCGCAGTTGTGAACCTACGTATATGTAGACATCTGTACATACCATACACTAACAACGGAGCACGCGCGCGTGAAATAGTTTCTGGGCAAGTTTTTGGAAGTCGATGCTCCGCACAACATTTTGGTACCAAAGATGTTCACAGCAAAAGTTTTTGATTTCACTCACGCTTGAGCTTGTTGCAGATTTCACATATATTCAATTATGGAGGTTTTTGAAACCGCATTTTGAGTGCGATGGACCCAAATTCATGAGTTCATGCATGCTAGGGTATCAGTTTATACGTTTTCAAAAAACACTGTGGGACGATCAGCTCGAAAATGTGCTCTGTCTCTCCCATTCCATTCCATGCCCTTCCCCTTTGTTTGCTTGTGCGCTTGCTTGCTTGGGAAGGCAAGCAGCAAGCAAGAAGCAAGCCCGCCGTAAGGCAGTTCGCTCGGACAAAAAGAGCAGCAAGGCCAACCCAAAGCCAGCAGCAAGCAAGCGAGCGAGCGCAGCGTGGATGCGCGGCCGGTGATCCGTCACACAACTCTTACGCACGCGAGCGCCATCAGCGCCAGCTCTCGCTCATTCCGTCCGCGCAGCCGCCCGCCCGCGTCTACACTCCGGACGTGGCTCGTTCGTTCCTGCGCCATCTGCCACCGTCGCGACTCAGAGTCAATCCCACACACCACACAACAAGGTGAGTTTGAGTTAAGTTTGTTTTCCGTGGAACTCGCCAACCACACACAAAAAATAAGCGCGCAGATCACACACACGCACACACGCAAGCACAACCCAAGTCGCGCGCAACAGCAAACAAACAAACAAACAAGCGTGTGTTGCTAGTGTGTGTGTCTGTGTGTGGCCAAAGCAAACGCAAGCATTACTTGTTTGCTTGCTTGTGTGTGTGACTTGCTTGCTTTGATTGTTTATATCCAAACATGGACACCATGACGTCGTTCGAAGACATGTTCTTCTTGGACGACGTGATGGACGCCGTCCAGAATGAGAACAGCAGCAGCAGCAGCAATGCGAATGGGAATGCGCCGTGCACGCCGCAGTATATTGACGCTTTTCCCCCGTCGCCCCCTCCTTCCTCTGTGCAGAGCAGCTACCTCATGATGCCGCACGCGCCGTCGCCGTCGCTGCACATGGACCCGATGCAGACGTCTGCTTCGCTCGCGCTCACGACCAGCGCCGGTAAGAAGAAAGCGAGTAGCAGCAACAACAGCAAGCCGCCGACGTCGTCGGCTTCGTCGTCCTCGTCGCCGCTGTCGACCGCGATGACGACGTCCAAGCTGCAGAAGCTTAGCGCCGCGAAGCAGTTCCTGACGCTGGACGACGTGGAGCGCGAGATCCTGCGCCACAACGCGCACCTGCCACCCGAGGCGAAGCGCAAGATGGCCAAGGCCGAGTTCAAGCGCCTCAAGCACTGCGAGACCGTGCGACAGTCGCGCGTCCGCAAGAAGGTATGCTGGTTGATATGTGTGGATATGATGGCTTGTAACAAGTGCAGTAGTGTACTCACCTTGCTTTTCTCTGTTGTGTGATGCTAATATCTCTCTGGCTTAATCAGGCAGAGCGCAAGGACCTGAAGACCGTGAACGAAGAGCTCGAGGTGCTGCTGAACAAGAGTCTGGACGAGTTCCGCGCGCGCAACAACTGGATGGAGTTTGACGAGTCGTCTCTGCGCGACGTCGTGTTCAAGAAGTTTGTGCACTCAATCTACGAAGTGCGCGGGCTGCGCGCCGAGAGCTCGGACCTCAAGGACCAGCTCATGGTCTACGACACGCTCGGCGAGCATTTCCAGCGCCTGCAGAACGACTTCATGGTGAGTTCTCTTCTTCTAACAATTCACATACCGCGCGCATACAATCATCGAAATGCGGCTTGTAACATCTTGGAAACAGTACATGATCTTAACCCTGGTGTTTGTATGCTTCTCATGCGTGTGCTTTCTATTTATAAATAGATCCCCGACTATTTACGGTTCAAGCACTCGTTCGGCACAATCCACTTCAAGCCACTGTCGGACGCCGAGGCGCGCGAGATCATGCTGGACTCGCACCACCAGGCGACGTCGTTCTTCCAGAGCATGTGGCGCATGGCCGCGAGCGAGCAGGAGAAGACCATGGGCTGGACGCAGCACCAGCGCATCACGTCCGACGGCCGCGTGCAGTTCAACTTCACCAAGCGCATCCTCACGATCAACGCCGACGACCTGGTCGAGAAAAGCTGGGAGATGTACTGCGACTTTGAGCTCTACCACGGCATCTACGCGTCCGTGCAGAAGCTCGAGATCCTGCAGAAGATCAACGAGGACACGCTGCTGATCCGCCGCGACCTGCAGGAAGGCAGCACTGCACCGATCTTCCGCACGATCTTCCTGCTGTTCCGCATCAAGCTCGAGAACGGCTTCCTCATCTGCTTCCGGTCGCACAATCCGCAGGTGTACGTCGACGACGAAGACGACCCGAACGTGCAGTGGATGGACATGTTTTACTGGCTCATGATCACCGACCCCGTGGACCACGACGACCTCCAGCAACAGCATGGGGACATCGACATCGACAGCATCGGCCGACCGCACTACCACCAGCACCAGCCGCCGCGGAATCACAATCGATCCGCACGTAGTGCGCCGCTGGGCTGCGACGTGACGTTTGGCGGCAACTTGCTCGACCACAAGAGCGCGCAGCACGCCGTGCGATGGAAGTACCAGATCGCGATGGCGCTACTGCGCTGGGAGAGCAACGCCGTCGCGCCGCTGTTCGCGCTCTTTGGCTGATTTGGAGCATTGGAAGTGGAGTTTGCGTGTGGTGCGTGCTGTGTGTGGAGTGGAGAGACGAAACTATTATTGCGCCGATGACCAGGTGACGCTGTCGGCAGTTGTGAGTATGAAAGAGAGAGAAGAGCGAGACTGCAGCTCAGCCAGGAAGGAGAAGATCGAATGAAGAAACACGCAGAAAGAGGGGAGGAGAGCGAGCGGATGAGAGGCATGGAGATAATGAATCTCCGTATTTATGAAGAACGATTGCTGTGTGGAGGAGTCTCTGTATCCCATCGTGAAGGACTTGCGCGCAGGTTTTGATGTGCGTTTGCTCCTGTTCGGAAGATTCTTCAACATGGAGCCGCCCGCACTGGTGGTTTCAAGAACGCTCGGCTACTAATGGCCGTTTCTTCCTGCTTCGCCATCATTGCGATCGTGCATCAAGCACCATAACAGAACCGTCCGCGTAGCTTCAGAGAAGCGTGCACTAGCGCTGACTCGACCCTCACAATGCATGGCTTTGCCTGATCAGCAGCATAAAGTTCATATTTTCCAACTAGCTGCCGGGAGCAGGTGCAGCACACTCCAGCAGCAGTACCAACACCAGCTTCCCGTACCATGGTGACGAAGAATGGCGTGCTTCTACTGTTGCTCTTCGTAGGCGTCAGCGTGTACACGCAGAGCGTGCTTGTGATGGCGCACGGCCCTCGCTTCACGCACAACTGGAACGCGCACAAGAGATTCCGTGGTGGACGCGTGAAACGCCCCGAGTACTACGGCTCCGGATGCCCGCCGTCGTCGCTCATGCTCGTCAACAGCTCGGACGACACGTCGTTCGCCATGTCGGTCATGTTTGCCGAATTCCAGGCGCAGACGTCGGCGACCACGCTCCGCGACAAGAAGAAGTGCTTTGTCAACGTCGAGCTCACCGTTGAACCGGTAAGTCTTATTGCGGCTGTTGCGGCATATACGATTATTGTAGTGCATTCCAACAATGTCTAACACAATGGTTTCTTTGTAGGGTATGTCGATTGGGATCGTCCACATTGACTTCCGCGGTTACGCGTACGTCCCAGCAGCCAACCCGGAGTCATTTGCGCGACTGAGCGCGTCGTACAGGATGGGGCGAGGAGTGCGGGGCATGATCGCCCAGCGCAACTTTTCGAGCGGGTACATGGACGATCTCTACGAAGGCATGGAGTTTGACCCGATCGTGTGGACACCGTGCAAGAACAGGTCTTCGCAACGGGACGCTTCTTCTACTGAGGACAACACGTACTGGGTCCGTATCGAGAGCAAGATTGTGGCCCAGAAAGCGCGCCTTGAGGATGAAGACGTGCAGATCGGGATCGACTCGAGTGACGCGACGCTCGAGAAAAGGCAGCTTCAGTATCAGATGATCTCGCGTCCCTGTGTGTGAGTTTGTGTGAGTGTTCCAAGTGGGTGACGCTGGCTTCTGTGCATGGGTACTACCGGTAGTACATTTCTTTCTTTCTTTCTTCTCTTTCGATATGGCTGGATAGAATCATCGGATTTATTGTAGCGTACACCCTTGCAAAGCTTGCTGCTGCTTGGGTTCTTCTTCATCATCTCTGGAGACCATGCTGTGGATCGCGAAGAGTGCGTTCTGCTGAACTTTCAGGTCGTCTGGGAACCCCATGCGCGCTTTCTCGCACGCAGGAAGTGCACCGGCATCGAGGCATGCTGTATTCATCTCCTCTAAGCACACACACAATAGAAGAAAAAAAACACTCAAGAGAGATGAGTTGGTCGAGACCTTGCTGAAATGAATTGAAACAGTGCCAACTGGCCACCTTACCGTTCTTGGCGCTGACGATTCCAAACAACCAGCAGCCAGCGGCTTGAACCAGACTGTTCTTTGGAAACCTTTTCATCGCCGCCACGACAGTCTCAAGACCGCCTTTTGTCACAATCTCAAACATGCTTTCATCTACGCCATAGACATCATTTTCCAGTGAGAAACCATTTTCACAGTAACGTTGACACAACAACACCAAACATTACCATGCCGCAAACTGAGGTTCGCTAGCGCCAGACAGCTCAGTCCTTGGATCTGCTCGTTCAGCGGGAAGCGCTTCATTGCGGACAGTACGAGGCGCCGGCTTTCAGGGTTTACCCGGAGAATAGAATCGTCTGAACAAAGGAACAAGGTTCACATGACACAAGTTAAAGAACTTTCAATGCGCATCTAAATACATGAAAGCGAGTCTGTTACCTGCGATCTGCGGGTGCGCTAGAACCGACAGCCCTCCCACGTTTGCCTCCTGGTCGTCTGGTAGGCGAGCCATCGCGTCCATGATCGACACAATGCCGCCGCTCGATGTGATCACTGCAACGTGGCGAGCGTCTTTGCTCACGTACTCGGACAGGCAGAGCAGCCCGTCGCGCTGAAGCGGCAAACTGTCCGGGTGCTTTTTCATGCTGCCGATCACGTACTGGATGGCATCGCGCAAGCTCCTCATCGTCTCAGATTCTTTTTCGTCTTCTTGATCTGCTTGAACCATCTCGTTCTCGCTGCTGGAAGTATCATCATCATCATCATCATCATCATCTGCGTCGCTAGAGCCATCATCGCTTGAGTGATCCAGCTCATGACTGATTCGCAGGTTTCGCTGACTCGTGCGAGTGCCTTTGCGTCGCTGACTGCGCTTGCGATTGGCAGAAGAATCTCCAATTGCTTCTTTCGACTCGGGTTCGCTTTCTTCGCTGATGAACTTGCGCACAACTGATTTTAAAGCTCTCACTCCGCGCGACTGGATCCGCTCATCACTCGGGTATTTTCGCATGATTTCCAGAACCGCGCTGCCATTCCCAACGTCTCGACTGACAGCTCGTTTCATGGTCTCAGAGGCGTTGACAGCCCGAGCTGGAAGAATTGCCGCAGAAGATGGGGTTACATCGCTGTTACTGCTCTTTGCATGTTGGTTTCGTGAAGATTGTGGCAGATCGCCATCATTATTGATGCCCAGTTTGCCTGAACCGCCTTGTTTTGCAGCTGGATCTCGCACTTCGTCAAGCTCCTCTTCTTCCTGTTCTTGATCGCCACTGAGTGCACCGACCACGATTCCAATCACGCTCTGGGTGGTTTCTAGACTCGGCCGCTTGTTCACCAAGTGTTCGTGGCAGACACTCAACAGAGCTCGCGCGATCTTCACGTATCGGACGGTCGAGCAGACAAAGTTAAGCGCTTTCAGGGAATCGTCGCCATTGAGGAGCTTTTCGAGCTTCTGCTCCAAGATGCAGTCTGGAAGGCGGTCCAGTTGATGGAACGAGAGCACACCCGGCGGCGGAGCTAAGCCCGGGGGCAGTTGGCGCAGAAGGCACGCCAGCGAGAGCGAGAGCGGCAGGAATGACCCGTCGTACGGGCGCTCGTCTTTGATCTGCGCTTGCTGGAGCAGCAGCAGCATGTGAGCGGTGACGTTCAGCATGCCAGATTATGATGTTTGAAGGCTTTTTTCTTGTTGAAAGTTGCCCCCGCCAGCGCGACGCTTTGTGTATAAATGGCATGTTCTTGGAGTGATTGATTATGCTGACTGATCTGGATCGTCGGTCGAGTTATCTGCGTAAAAGACCTCTTGGAACATCTCGAAAGCTGCTGTCTTTAGCTCTGGAAAGTGGCGGATCGGAGCGCTTGTATTACTTGGCGCCGGGGAGACGAGATGCTCAGTGTTGCTGCTATTTCTTGTCGCTTTTTCAAACCCCTCGAGGGCTGTCTTCCCAGCTCGAAGCATGAGCGACGGGTGACGGATCCTGATCGCAAACTGGAAAATGTCAAACCAGTTCGCCGCATTCAAGGCGTGGTTCATCGCGAAAGTTGTAAAGTGCCAGCACTTGGAGCACTCGATGTACTTGGAGAGCTCCAGAAGCTCGGACAACTCGGCGATATCCTTGCTCTTCAAGATAATGACAGCTTCTTGCTGCGATTTCGGGAGCATCTCTGTGAAAAGCTGGATGGTAGATACTTGGAACTGTCGCAACTGGATCTGGGGCTCGCATGGCTGCAAGGGCATCGTGTCGACGAGCCGACGGACTAGCTTGCTGAGTTTATACAGCAGCGCTCCATCGACTTCAGCTACCACCGCGTCGTTTGCGTGCTTGATTTTGATGACAGGAGGAATGCTGCTGGACTTCTCGGTATCACCGTCATCATGACCTCTGACTTGAGTTTCACGAAGCTTGGACCCATTCTTGCTCTGTCGGAAACTGCTTCCGGAGTCTTCCAACTTGAGCACAGAGCATTTGTCACACCAGTTCAGGGTCGCATCGAAAAGCACAGCAGCCAGACTACCATCCTAGCTCGCCTCAATCGCCACACGGACGACCTCGCCCAGGAAGTTTTCTTCGCACTCCAGCAGCTGCTTGAGCTCGGGGTTGCGTTGGCTCATCAAGAGGAGTGAAAGGATCACATTCTTCTGCAGTAGAACGTTGCTCGACCGTAAAACGGAGCTCACAGCAGCGATGAAAACTTGTTCGCTGACGATTTCCGTCGCCATCCAATCTAATAGCTCGCTGCAACTCCGAGCAATGACTCCAGCTTGGTTGCTATCTTGATTTTGCTGCGATTGCATGGCATGCTTGGGTTTTGCCGAGGATGAACTGAGTGGCGCGACCACGCTGAAGATAATCGCGCACCCTTGTTCAATCAGCGCTCGAAGGATGTCTGCGGTTGGAGAGCTCTCGATCACAGCCTCCACCAGCTTGCCTGCTGCAACTGCGACTCCTCGGTGGGAATGGTCCATGAGCCAGCAAACGGGGATCAGAAGACCAGAAATGCGAATGTTGCTGCAAACCGCGCTCGCTTTGGTCTGCTGCTCCGGTGACGAAGTCTGCAATGTTGCTGTCAACAAACACAACGCTTTCTCTTGCAGCTCGGCGTTGCCATGTGATAGGAACAGTGTGGAGAGTTGCAATACGTTGACTTTGTCCACGATCACACAGCTGACCTCTTCGTTGGCAGGTGATGAAGAAGCACCAAACAGCAGCATGTCGAAGTACACGCATTGCAGTTGCAGCACCGCTTTCTTCGTGCTGTTCTCGTGCCTTGCCCGGCTGCATTTGGCTGATGCTGCTTTCTGAGAGGCGGAACTTGGTACGGCACCACTTTCTATGAGCCATTTCGCGATATGATCAACCACGGTCGAGTCGCTAAAAAGCTTTGTAGCCGTCATGGCGCTTGCTTCACTTCTATTGCGTAGTATCGAAAAGAGATTCGAGGACGCACAAATCGCAACGCTCCGAATGGGCGAAGTGCACAGCGACAGGAAGTGCTCGATGCTCTCGCTCATCCGAGCGCGGTCTTTGTCTTCAAAACCGTCGATTTCGCCGCCACCGCCATGTGCCAGCAAACCTTGGCGTCTCAATACCGCACCGATCACATTCAGCAGCCGCTCGCAGATTTCGGCGTCCTTGCTCTGTTGCAGATGCGAGTCGCTGACGCTGTTCAGTGGTTGATGCTTGAGCGTCTGTTGCGATAAACACAACGAGTAGCAGTCCTCGATCTTCTCGATGGTCCGCTGCCACCACTCGCTGCGCCAAATCCTCTCGTGGATACCCCACTGCAATGGCTGATCGTCCTTTTCAGCCTCATGCTCAGCACGTTCGCCACAGCTCCTGCTTGCACAGAGAGCATCAGTACCAGTACGAGGACCCCCTTCAGCTCCTTTCCCGCCCTCAAGCTCGCATACTGGCAGCGAGTGGTGCAATGCTACTGCGCACATAACTGCGACGATCGCCTGCACAACACCGCTGCTCGACGCAAACAATAGCCGCACCACACGATTCCACACTTTCTTCTCGAGATGCAACAGCGCGCGGACCGCAGCGTCCTTGTCATGATTGCCACTGCCGCGCTGGAGCGTCTTCCACAGCAGCAGCGCCGCATGCTCCTGCACATCGTCGGCGTCGCGAGCGCCATTGCCGCCGCGCGCGAGAAGACCGCAGAGAATGGCGACTTTGTGTTGCATGTTGGTTTGCTTGTGTGCGCGGGGTGGAAACAGTGCTCCATTGTGCTCCAAAACGGGAAGCATGAAAAAAGTACGACGACCTCCCCCAATAGGAACTACTCTTTATTTGCTGTGTATCTAATATAAAAAGGTAAGTGTCATTTAAAACCACAAGCAACAAAAAACACATAGATTAAGAGGTGAATTAGATTAAAATAAAGAGTTGCTAATGATACTCATCATTTGCAGAGTGACGGTCACTTCAACTTCGTTCACTTTCCCTTTTTGTGCAAGAGACAACAATCACAAAATGGCCTGTCTGCCAAACGAAAGCCAGGAAAAGCCTGGGCCTTTTCGTTTCCCACCTCGGAAATGACCAAATCAGCACAAACAGCAACACTCCTCAAAGCGCCTTCTTCATTCCAAATGCGAGCGGAGCAATAATGCAAAATAACATGGAGAGTGCTGAAGGATATTGAGAGATCCCATGGTCCATGCACAAGCGCCACTACAGAGCAGGCAGACAACTCGGAATCAAGATACGCCAGGAGCGGGCAAGACCACAGACACACACACAAACGCGTGCTGCCAGCCAGCTAGTCAGTCAGCCTCCGCATGCTGGGTCCAGCGTAGCCAGAGATCTTTGAAGGTGCATACGCATCCATTATCGCCGTGGGTGGGCGAGCTGCAGCAGCCATCCGGGACAGAAAACCAGAGGCTCGAGGGAACTAACTTCTTCATGTGTGTCGCTGCTGCTGGGTGGGTAGATTCAAAGCCGAGGAGAAGAGGAGAGAGCGCCCGGTCGCTCGCCCGCCACGCAAAACCAAAAGAGAGAGAGAGAGTGATGGCCCCAGCAGCGCTCTTCGACACGTTGGACATGGACGCTGACGTGTGGTTGGACTTTGACTACCCGATCGACCTGCTGGCGTTAAACGCTGGTATCGAGGAGACTCTGGACGTGGTCGCTGTTGCCGAGGACGCTGATCCTGAGCTGGAAGCTGATACTGAAGCTAGTGCTGATGTTGCGGTCGGTCTCGACTTCATCGAGCAACTGGGCGACGATCTCCTCCAGACCCTCGAGAGCCTCTCTGCTATAACGGGACCAGCTGCCGTCGCCGCGCCAGCATTTGGCTCGCGTCTACCGTCGGCGCTGGAGTTCTCGGGAGCAGTCATTGTCCGGAATCATGGCGCACGGAGCGCAGCAGAAGTCCGAGCCAAGCAGCGCAAAGAGCGCCACAGCACGAGAGAACGACGCCGGATAAACGCTGCAACAGTAAGAAGCGCCGGGCGCCTGGGAATAGCAACGAGTCTCTGCAATTGCGGCTCTTGGCTTGGAGACTGTGACTGACATTGGAATGCGTGTATCTTTCTTCTTGGCGCTCGATAGGATCGTGTTCAAAAGATGCGGTACCAGGTTGCCGCACTTGAGTACCGGCGTGCTCAGCTCAGCGCGAGCTTCTCTCGAGCTTGTATGCGAAATACCCATGTGCCTTTGAACCCGGGCCGCGACGTTCCGAGCGAGAGCGCGTACCTGGAGCTGGTGGCAGGAGTCGACTCGCTTCGCATGGAGAAAACATACCTGAACGAGCGTATCGACGTGTATGATGCCCAGCACAGCGTCGTGCAGGGATTCCTCACGGAATTATCGCTTGAGATCAATGGACAACCTGTCGCTGCCGATGATGCTGCTAAAGATCACAGTGCTGCCTGGGCTGATGTGACGCCGACCTACCTCAAGGTGCTCTTTGAGACACCGCTGACCATAGACGAAGCGTTCGGGTGGGTCAAGCGGAGCTACGACGAGATCATGGCGCTGAAGAACCGCTCGCGCTTCGAGTCCACGGGCTCATCGACGTTCGAATGGAGCGACCGCCGCGTCGTGCAGCAGGACTCGCTGGAGTTCATGTTCGACCAGGATTTCCGCGGCGCGCTGGCGTCCGAGTTTGTGCATAAAACGTGGAGCTTGCTGACGGTCCTGAAGAGTTACACGCTCATCCAACCGCGCGCCAGGGGACTACGCGTGCTGCAGCGCATCAACGACGACTGCGTGGTCGTGCGGCTGAGCGTCGCGAGCACACAGGACGACGTGTTTCACACGATCATGGTTGTGGCGCGCGGGCGGATCGATAACGGCTACCTGATCAGCTACCGGTCGATCCCACTCTCCGAGGGCCAGACGCGCTTTGTCGACGGCGAGGGCACGTACGTGAGCGTCTTCAACTGGTTCATGTTCATCGACAAGTCCGACGTGGACGACCGCCCGGTGTGCGAGGTGGTCTTTGGCGGCCGCGTCGCTAACCGTTCGGCCAGGTACTTGAGGTACCTTACGATGGAGGTCGTCGCTGGCATCGTGCGCTGGCAGACGGCCGTCGGGCTGAGCAGGCTCAGCCTATCAGTGTGAGTCTCTGTAGCTGCTCGGTTGAGCTCTGCGCAGCGCTCGTGCTTGATACACAGCTTTCCTGCCAATACACGCGCAAGCATCTTCAGTTCACTGATTGTGTTCTTGATACGATGTAGTTTTTCAGCCCCGTGCCCACGCAAATCGATCCACATTGAAGCTGTATCCACCTCCCCTCGCCATCATCATGAAGGTTGATGATGGCGATGGTCTTCGTGCAACCTTGGCACGCATCGATTCGACGCTTCATCACGAGGGACTCGCTCTCGACAAAGACGGACATCCGTAAATGCCCATACACTTGCGTACAGGACGCCTGGGTTCACTTACACACCAAAAAAGTGCAAGGATTGCTTCAGTCTCTGATCAGATGGGGAGATCGACGAGCGAGTCACGTTCTGCGTGAACACACTCGCTCGGACTCGGGGAGTGGGACTTGAGTTAGCAAAATGCTCGGCATTTTGCTTGAGCGTTTGACGCCTGTTGTTACTGGTTCACTATGAGAATTGTACATCATTTTCGACTCAAGTGATACGAATCGACAAATAAGGTATTGTACACTGTCTTGAAGTGCTCGAAATTGAGTGCAAGTCAAATTGTGTTGCACGCCTTTTTTTTGAAGAAGGTACGCTGCGCGAACGGTATGGCGCGCGCACAGCTTGGCCAGGCAAGCCAGGGGTGGTGGAGCTAGACGATCATCGTAACAGTAGCATTTGCCTTATGTTCGTGAGCGCCGACGTACGCGCGTACATGGGGCTGTTGGCGATCTGGAACGGTGCGGTCTCGTGTGAATCCCAGTCGTGCAGCCAGTCGAGTCCTTTCTTCGGGTCCTTGAACACCGTGTCCACGAGCAGGCGCTTCGCCTCAACGTCCTGCACAAAAGTCGTCGGTCGCCTTTGGGTCCAGCTTTTCGATCTTGGTCTCCACGAGCAGGGCGGCCGCGATGAGCGACGGGTCCGCGTTCTCCTTGAGCACGCGGAGCCACTGGTTGCCGCCAGGGACACGGGGGACACCTCTTTTGAACGTGTTTCTGCTGCTGACATTATAGACAATGAGCGCGCCTAGTAGTTAAGGAAATAGAAGCCACGCGTTAGCAGTAGCACTGTTGAGCTGCATATTGTGGGGGGAGAAGGGGACCGTCAAATGAACGAGCGAGTGGTGATCAACCAGTCGGAAAGAGCGGAAGCACCAGATATGAGCGACACGGACCCGCGCGCCAAAGTTCCCTGATATCGTCAATCACCTGACCTACCGCTGCGTCAAGACGAGCCTCAAAAGCGTCGTCGAGAACGATCTCGTCATCGAGAAGCTAACCGAAGCTGCGCTCTGCAAGCCGCCCTCCAGGGCAGGCATCCAAAAGCCGAGACGGAGAGGCTCAAGGCCTTTTACGAGCAGCACATCAAGCAGAACTACGTCGAGTACGTCGAGAGGTACGTCAATGTGTCGTGGTGTAAGAAGGAGCTGGTCGCCATCATCAAGAAGAGCGAGAGAAACACGAGGAGCCGCCAGGATGCGCTGTGCGCTCGCTTGCGCAGGGTCAAGGACGACCTGCTCAGGCCACACCAGCCGAAGACGTCGGACCCCTCTACCACGCGTGGATAGACGAGCAGCGCCACCAGGTGCTCCCTGCGAGGAATCTGAAAAGGGACAACGTCAGCTACGACATCCAGTGTCGCACACAGGACTACCTCCCGTGCATGCTGCGCATGATGAAGGCGATCGAAGCGCACGGCACGAGCGTCAAGAACGCATGCCCACTGCGCAGCAACGTCGTGCCCAAACACGTTCGCATAGACACGGCGTCGCTCGTCAAGGTCTGCTTCACGAAGGAACAGGGAAAGCGAAGCGAGTACTTGACGAAGGGCAACCTCGTCAAGCGCAACGACAGCACCTGGGGCTTCTTCAAGACCAACATGAAGTGCTTCCGCGCGAAGGGCTACACGTTCGACCACCAGATTGAGACGGACGGCGTTGGCTACAGCATCCTCCTGAAGCGAGAGGATCTTCTCGGCAAGCGGGTGATCCAAGCGAAGAAAGGAAAGAGCGGGACGTACATCAAGGAGGTTGTCGACTACGAACCCCTGAGGGGCAAGAAGCTCGTTGCGATCGACCCCAACATGAGCGACCTGTTGTACTGCGTCGACGGCGACACCAAGCAGCAGACAACGTTCCGATACACACAGGACACGCGCCGCAAAGAGACGAAGGCGAAGAAGTACCGGGACTACGTACAGGAACGCAAGCAGGAGGTGATCGACGACAATCGCGTTGTCGAATGGGAGGCGAAGCTGAGCGCCTACAACAGGAAGACGAGCGACTTTGAGCGCTTCAAAGCCTATGTGGAGAAAAAGAACGAGATGAGCAGGCGTCTGAGCCCCGTGTACAACCAGTACATCTTCCGGAAGCTGAAGCTGGGCGACTGCATGCGTCGCCAGATAACAGAAGCCCGTCTCCTGAAGCGGTTCGAGAAGTGGCAATCATCGCCATAGTGAAAGCATCACGGCTGGAAAAGTGTTGCTTGATTCCTCACTTTTGCTCTTCACACGCTTTTTGAACGAAGAGCACCACACCTTGCCCCTCACAGTGAAAAGAGTTTTGGTTTTGGTTTTGGGCTCCTTCTCTCTCTCTTTGTTTGCAATAGGACGACGAGCAGTGACGCCAGCGCAAATTGTCGACCCAAAATGCGGGCGAAAAGATACTTTTGGCTCGGCTCGTCTGCAGAGACGCTCGCCGAAGTTCCTTTTTCGCCGCGGCGAACGAGCGAGCGAGCGAGCGATGGACAAGGAGACGCGCGCCGGGGCTCTTCTGCAACTGTCGGCCAGCCTTACGGCCGGATTGCAGAGCCAAGCTGTCCGTCCACTGCTGTCAAATCACGATCTCTCCATCACGCAGCCGTCAGTCCATCGATCCATCACGCAGACATTCAGTATGTCTGCAGCCAAACGGCCACGCACGCACGCCAGCAGAAAAAAGAGGCGGAGGGAGAGAGACGCTTCCTTCCTGCAAAAGTATCTTTTCCCGCGGCGCCGCCGCCAGATAGATATATGCCAGATATCTGGCTGCTGGAAGATCGGATCGACGACCAATCATGGAAGATCCCCTGGGTGGCTGCGATCCCAGACAAAAGTCTGTTTAGATCCATGGACGGTTGGATGGATACGATCGGGTGGATTTGAAGCCAGGAGCTCCACAAGTATGTATCGCGAGCCGAAACCGTCGTGGCTGCTTGCTTGTCGCTTTTGCTGACTGGCTGGCACGACAGCACACAAGCCCAAGCATGAGTGCTCATGCTTGCAAGCACCAAAAAGCAAAAAGCATGAGAGCGGGCTTTTCTGCTTGAAGTTGCTCCCGATGTCTCAGAAAAATAAATAACGTTAGCGGAAATTGGTCCTTCTCGAGTGCAAGCGTTGACCAACCAACCACTTGGGATCTCAGTTCGCGAAAGCAAATGCGCTTGCATCGTACATGTCATCGTAATAAATTATGGTTAATCTGGTCGAGTGATCTTCACCACCGCCACTTCATGGCATCATCATCCTTCCTATCCTGCTTTGTGTTCATACATTCACTATACTGCGGCTCTACAGTTCTCGGGGCTGTCGTTTTTCCCCACAAGGCGACCTATCTATTCTTTCCTAACTATTGTACTCCCATGGATCGATCAGATGGGGGCGAAGTCTGTGGGTAGCTGGCTCTAGATGCGGAAGACTGGACCCATGGTCACACTCTCCCACTTGAGTACCGCGCAGATGTGCTCGACCGCCATCGACTGCGCCTCCTCCTTCGTCGGGTACGCAGTGCTGCCGCCCACGGTGACCACGTGCTCGGTCTCGCTCTTCTTCTCGTGGATCTGCCACATGGAGCTCTCCATCCAACGCACGTTCTGGCTCGAGGACGCAGGCAGCGAAGTCGGGTTGATCGAGCACGAGCCCATCAGGAACCGGTTGTTCGGCAGCTCCACGCGGAACATGAGCGACAGCACGCGGTCGATGCGCGTCGAGTCCTTGCTGGTCACGTCGTACAGCAGCACCACCGCGTTCGCGTTCACGTTCTTCACTACCCGGGCGTTCAGCGGACCGCCGATGATAGTAGAAAACTTCTCGGACGAGCTCTCGCACTTCCACGTGTTGCGCATCACCTCACTCATGTTCACCGACTCGCTGTGCTTCTCGAGCGTGTACGACAGCATGTGTGTCTCGCCGTCGCTACCGGTGATCGCGCTCTTGTGCTTCCAACCCATCACTTCACGCTCTTCGCCGTCAATGGAGCACTCGGTCGCGAGCTTGGTCGCACGTGCAATCGCGTCGGTGCACACTTGGTCGTTGATCGACGCCACGATCTTCTCGATCACCGCCGCGTCGTTGAGCTCGTCGCTCATCTGCGCCAGGAGCTCCGCGCGCTGCTGCGTGATGTTCGTCGTCTCCTTCACCAGCTGCGCGTTCATCTTGGCGAGTCCCTCGACAACGCGCTGGAGCTTCTTGATCGCGTGCACGAGCTTCACCTTCTCGACCTCCACGACGCTGTTATCCGAGCCGCCGTTCAGACGGTGGCAGCGCGTGTAGTACATCTTGGTCAACGCCTCGACCTTGCCGCGCAGCTTCAGCAGGGTCTTCTCGCTGTCGCGGTCGATAGGAGAAGTCGTAGAGGAAGAGTACTGGACAGTCTGTGTCTTGGTCGCGCTCTCGTCTTCCGCCTTCACCGGCGAGGAAGGCGTGGAGCTCTGGAACGGGTCAATCGCTTCCGTGTAGAACGCCGCCATGGCGTCCTTCTCGTCGAAGAGGAACTGGTTCAGGAACGTCTCGTCCGAGCCGATCGGCGACAGCAGCACGCTCGTGGCGTCGTCCGAGCCGAGCATGAGCTCGTCTGCCTTGAGCAGCAGCCCGCCGTCCGAGATCGAGATGTCGCTGATCTGGAAGTCCTTCTCGGAGATCAGCGCGGTGTCGTCCACGACGATCTTGAGCGGCTCCATGCCGCCCGCCGCCGCGCTCAGGAACATCTCTTGGATCATCGAGATCTCCTCGTTCGTGAACACGGCGTCCGCAGTCGATGCCACCGCCGCCGACAAAGAAGAAGTAGGCGCCGCCGTCGAGGCGGGGGTGGTCAGTGTCAGCATGTCCGCAAAGCTCATGGTGGTGATGTGTGTGGATGTGTTGTGTGTGTGTGTGCGGGAGACTCCTATCTGTACAAGTGCGCTCGACTCCGCAAAATGCCAACTGGCGCGCTTCCATGCGGCTGCTCGCTTTGGGTTTCTCTTCCTTCTTCTTCTTCTCGCTGCTGCTGCTGTGTGTGGCTCTTCCATCCCAGCTGCAGGCAGTCCTGCCTGCCTGACACTCCCCATTGAGCTGCTGAGCTGATGAGCGGCTCCGAAAGCGAAAGCGGCTCCGAAAGCGAAAGCGAAAGCGCGCATCTTCCTCACCAACAACAAACAGCGCAGAGGCAGGCGACTCAAGCCGGCTCGTCTCTCGCACACTCAGGAAGTGCACTTCCTGGAACATTAAAGTCGGAGACGCAGACGAGCCAGTCTCTTGTTGTTGTTTTTGCTTGCTGCTGCTTTTATCTCTTGTTTGCTTGTTTTGTTTGACTTTTTCAAGCACAAACACATTTGTTGGTTGTGTTTGTGCTTGAAAAACTTGTTTGGCTTGCGCTTGTTTTCTTTTGGTGGATCTCAGACGCAAAGCGAACGTAGACAGAGGCAAACAGAGTAACAGATCTGGCAGATCATCCCGCCTGTCCTGGACTCAGACAATCGCCGAGTTGCTCGAAATCACGAGCGAAAGCGTGTCGCGTCATCTTCCGCCTGCGTGCGCCTTAGCAGGAAGGAAACTGTGAGACTTGATCGACGGATGTTGTTGCTGTATCAGTCTTTAGTTTTTAGTTTTCGGAGCTGGACGATATTACATAAACTGAAGAGCCACTTTACGCTTTTGGATATGAATCCTTTTGGCTCATATCCGACTTTGAGCGTGGCGCTTGCGTTGCGTTATCGAAGCGTCTAATGGAGGAATGCGCCTGTATTTTTGGGCCTCTGTTGCCAGCATGTGCCGCCTCTCACGCGTCAAACGGCAACCGGAAAAGATCAAGGTCAGTCCAGTCCAGATAGAGAAACCTTCAAAACGAACTGAGCCAACCTTGCCAAACCGAAGCGCTCGCTCACCAGACAAGACAAGCTTGTGCAGGCAAGGCAGGTCACTGTCCTCGAGCGCTTCCGTCGAAGTTCACTGTACCACGCATGCGTACCGTAGGGAGTTACGAGCGCTGAGCTGACTGTTGCTGGCGTGAACAGAGTTGGACGCGCGCCGTGTGCGGCGGCAGCATCCCACTCTCGGTCGGAAACGCCCACAGTTGGCCATCTCAGTTTATTTCTTCCTCACCAAGTCGCAGCTCAGGTTTTTCAGTTTTTCTTGTGGGAGTGTTTGGGAACGAAGTGACATTGTTGATACGACCAACAACCAACAACAGTGCTTGTACTGTATCGAAAATACCCCCAAAATGTCCCCCTTCACTCTTCTCGATTCTCTTTCTTTTTCCACACATAATTTGCAAGAGCTTTCCAACAGCCAACAGGCTGTTTCAAGCAAGCTGGCCCTGCTTTGCGATCTTGAAAAGGAGTTTTGGGACCCATAAACAGAGCCAACAAAAGGTGCTGTTGTGAAATCGGAGAGTGGGACTCATCTTCTCGAGTCTCTTGTCCCACTATGGTTTCACACTCGAAAATGGAACGTTTTGCGCCGCCACTTTACGAGGCTTGAGCGATGAATGGATCTGAGATGCGCGAACTTCGCAAAAGGCAGCTCTTTTTTTCAGGAAAGCAAAGCAGCCAGCGCGAGTGTGACCCAGTCTTGCTTGCCTTGTGTGTGACTTGTCGGCGGCCTGACTGCCAACACAACAATAACGATGAGCGAGAACACAAATGTCAGCATGTCAGAATGCAGCCTGCTACGTGGCCTGTGTCGGCGATTGATTGAAAGGTGTCCTTTTCTCCAGGCGTCTGTGCTGCTGCTTTTGTGAGCTTGTCATCCAGCAGAGACAAGCAAGAAAGCAAGCGAAAGCGTCAGACTCAGACAGGCTGGATCGATAAATCGTTCTTTCATCTACAGTACCAACAAAATATTTTGGTTCAGTGTTCAAACGCCAGACCACCAGTTCATTCATTCATTTGTTTTGTTGGTGCCTTGCTCGCCATCCATTCGATTTTCTTTTTTCATCCGCTTGTGTGATAAGCGTCAAAGTGTTGGACCTGCGGCCTCCACAGCAAGCATTTACAGTATCGAACGCTTCGATGAAAACCGTGACGCTGCGTATCAACACGTCGCCGCCCCGCCTGTATTTTGGGGCCTATGTCGCCAGCATGCAGCTGGCAGGTCTCCGCGGTGCAGGCTCACCGATCCCTTCGCTAGCCGATCCTAGCAAGCGACTGACGTTCTTAATGAAGATGTTCTTGGCTGCGTGGATGTCTCGATCGTGAGTGAAGTGACACGAACTGCAGTTGTAGCTTGCGCCGCACTCCAGCAGCAGGCTGAAGCGCGTCTGTGGCGTCTGTGGCGTCTGTTAC
>JAASFI010000079.1:0-66420 GCA_023333705.1 Globisporangium viniferum | reverse complement strand
GACGGCTCAGACTGACCAGCTCATCACGGAGAATATTCCCGTCCCAAATTCTCCTGGCGAAAGTTCTCACAAGCGGAGAAAATTCGCAAAACGTGATAAATTTTCATGGGTGCGGAGACTTTTTACAGCCACAGTAGTTGAAATAGCCAATTTTTTGTCGTTACATCGAAACCACAAAGTAAAATTGCTCCCTTCAAACAGCAATTACCGCATAAAACAGCTATTTTAGAAAATAGCCGCTTTTGCTGTTTCAAGTCGAACACGGCCTTAACTATCGAAAAACAATAGCTGATATAACGCTTTTGTAAAATAGAACCACAAAAGGGTTAACTTTTAATTTTTACACTAACATTTACTACTTGTACACTGAACTAACCTTTTTGTGTACGTGTGTGTGTGTGTAGTTGGCTGACGCTTTGACTTTTGTGGCCAATGAGCGCGGTGTTGCTATTCGTGTCATCGCCGATGCTCCTTTCACGCGACGAAACTTCTCGCAGACTGCGCGTCTCCTCGCACAAGTGAGATATTACTGTTTTCACGTATTTCGCCGAATAGTGCCCGAGTTTGTATTTTAAACCCTCTATTAAAAGATAGCCCCCTGCAAATTGAGAAATTATCGGTAAATATCGATATTTACCGACAACAGATTGAAATGAACGCATTTCACCGAATATAAGCCCCGCTACGGTTAGAAGATCGATACCGGTAATATCGGTAAATACCAGTCTGGACCGGTAGTTCAATATAAACTCCTATATATTTTCAATTTTGCACCGCTAATATCGATATTCACCGGTAGACTTTCAATATTGAGGGGGCTCTATAAAATAGAAGCCTGGGCACTATTCAGTGAAATATGTTTTTTCCACTCCGGTTCAATTTAATGTGGTCCAAAAGGATTTGTTTTGGTCCAGAGTTTTGTCCATAGATGAAGGCGCATGATTGGACGATGCAAACCTGAGCATAAAGCGTAAATACTGTACTCAGGGTATGTGATAATGGAGTTTTTTGTGTCTTCCTTTTAAAAAGTAGTATCAGTTACGACAGCATACCAATTGTAGTAGGTTGAAGGATAGCTAATGAGATTTGAGTGGGCAAAAACAAACAGATGGGACATGGCTGACTATTAGCTAAAATCTGACATCAGGTTACAGGATTGGCTAGAAAATCAAATCTGCATCTGCAATTGGTTGAAAATGCTTGGTGGAACATTTGGACTTTGGAAAAGGGCAATGAAAAGAGCTCCACACTTTCTGATCCAGTTCTGTTTGATTTGGAATCTTCTTTGAAAGGCAATTCTTTTGCCGTTTTACTCGTCAAAATTGGACATCAGGAAGGCTTTCATCTGACAAATGAAAACTGGTCCCTATTTTTCAGACTTTGAGCCTCCCTTAGTGTCACAGCAAGCGAGCAAATAAATGCTCGCTTGGCATGATTGCAAAGAAGAGATCTAGACGCTTTCTTGTGTGAAAGTCCGAGGACAAAATCAATAAAAACAACAAAACATAGTTGGCCAAAAGTTGTGGCTATATAATTGTGAACCAGAGTAGTAGGAATTTGTATTGAAATACCGGCTCATGCTGATCTTTACCGGTATATCGGTACTGGAAGGTCAAATCGAAGGGGGCTTATAGTCGGTGAATTACGGTACATACAAAATCTAGACAACATCCGAGAAATTATTCTGAGTTATCAATCAATGAACAATAGAAAATACCCCAAACCATAAACACATATTTATGGACCGTAAACACGCAAATACGTGTTTCATGCAAAAAAGCATGGTTGTAATTCTCGTGTGCATTGGCTAAAATTATCGCTTTATTCGGGTTTATCGAATCAGCACAGTTGTGGCTCTTCACATAGATTGGGCATAAACCGAAAAGCAGCGAAATGCTTCTGGGGGTCCAGTTTACAGCAGTTGACTTTGCGAGCTTGATAGTTCCACAACGAGCCTGCACAACAACGCTGCTTGAACCAGAACCACTGCCACAAAGGTGGTCTCAAACGAAGAAGTGCTGACTACAGTACACGCACACTCGTTGTTCTCATTCTTGTCTCGCTGGATGGATGGTCCAGCTGTTCATGCAAGCTGTAAAACACTTGGCTCGCACGCCTTCGACGCTCAAATGTGAGGAGATTCTTCATTTTTCCTATCAGTTTGACTGATTTTTGACTGATTTTGTGGGCTCATGCAAATCAATAGGGCTCGGGGTTCGTCACTAACGCGATGTGTGCCCTTTGGAACGAATGTAACTGTATGCAGTGCTTGATTGCTGTGTAAATCATCAAATTTCACACAAAGACTGTCCACTTCATGTAATACTGTTGCATTTTGAGACTGTGTATATCCAGTTTGAGTGTGAGAAATGAAAAAATCGAAGTTAGCTACGCTTGTCATCAACCCACCGGCACTCGCACTCCCACCGCCTTACAAATTCCAAGTGAAAAATATTCTCTCTTACCCACCGGCAACTCCCATCCCATCACACACCTGAAAACAACAGCAAGCGAAGCGAAGAGTGCCATCCCATTCTCGCATTCTCTCTCCACCAGAGCACGCAAGCAAACGCGGGTATTAACATACCAACCGACGCATTTGCTCCATTGAAGACCCTCTCACATGCTGCACCAGCTCTTCCTCACTGCAGGCGCGCTGCTCGCCGCCTGCGCGTGGAATGCCGCGGACGCGCTCGGCACGAGTACGTACTCCCCACCACTTGCATGACCATAACGGACGGACGGACTCGCCTCTCTATGCCGATCAGATTTTCTCATGAGCGAATGAACTCGATATGTGTGCGTGTGTGTGTACGTGTGCAGTCCCTGACCACGACGGCAAGACGACGTACTGCTGGGCGATCCCGCAGCCGACAAAGATCACCCAGCTGAACGAGACGGACCGCGTGGACAGATACGCGGGCAAGGCGAACTGCCCGGTGACCATGACCGTCACGCTCAGCCAGTACACGGTCGCGCCGTCCGACGTCGTGAACGTCACGTGGACGGTCAGCGCGAACTTCTCGCAGCGCAACGCCGTGAACATGACCAAGGTCGTTTACGGCCTGGACGAGATGGGCAACCAGGCGCAGATCGTGCACTCGAACGTGCACTCGTGCGTCTACGGCACGGGCTGCGACCCGTTCAGTGACGGCGAGAAGCTTGTGGACAAGACCGCGAACAAGATCGCCAACTTCTCGGACAGCTATGCGACGTTCTCGGACACGCTCAAGTTTCCCACGATGGGCGACTACTCGATCCTGGCGCATATCATCATGCCGGACTCGAACACCTCGAAGCGCTTCGACTACGCGGTGTACGCGAAGCTAGTCGTCAAGGACGCGACGCCAGCGCCAGCGACTGTGGAGACGCCAGCGCCAGCGACTGTGGAGACGCCCGCGCCTACCCCCGTGACTACAAGGAGAAGCGGCGGTCTTTCATCGGCGGCGACGATCGGCATCATCGTGGGCGGAGTGGTGCTCGTCGTGGCGCTGATCGTGGCGGCGGTGATCTTCCGCAGACGCAAGAATGACCTGCTGTCGCCGAGCCAGGGCTACATGGCGCCGCCAGCGTACGACGCGAGTGTGCAGCTGCTGACGGATGATGGCAAGAAGGGCGATATGGGCGGACGCGGCGTGTCGGACCAGTTGACCGATACGGGCACCACCGCGGGCTTCCAGAGCGCGTGGAGCGGACCTGCAGGGGCTGGCAATGGCGGTGGTGGCGCGGGCGGCCGTCCGTCGCAGAGCCTCGATGGAACCGGCGTCTCGAACGTCTCTGGCTCTTCGCACGCGTCGTCCTCGTACGTGATCGAGCGGGACTCCCAGATGGGGAACCCGAACCAGTTGCGCGGCACGGCGGCCGGCGCGGCGGCCATGTACCGCGACGGCTCGGTGTCGTCGAGCGCCACCACCAACAGCGCGACCGCTGCGCCGCCGCGTCCTCGCCGCGTGGACAGCGACGTGGAGCTCTAAGTAAGTGTATGAGTTCTGTTGGGATAATATATATTAACGTTTTAACAACATCCACGCGCCGTCCCTGCACGAAAGAAGAGATTGAAGCGAGATGCATTTTGCAAAGGGCGGAAATCGTATTCGAGGCGCTCGCTCTGCAAGCCAACTCCACATGTGCAGTCAGTCCATCCTGTCGAGTTGCGTTGAGCCAGTCAGGCAGGCAGCCAGACAGGTTGTTGTGTATGTGGAAATGTAGAATCGTTGAGGCTGTGACTCCGCAAAGTGAGGGCTGTCGTGGCATTGTCTGCGGATCCCAATTCGCGCTCACAGCTCGCGATGACTCGTTGCGGCGATTTGCTGCATGTGGATTTCGCGCAGCACAGCGCAACACACGCACACACACCCGTGACAATAAGACAATACATTATGGTCCCTCAAGTCTGCTGGCCTGCCTCAGAGAGAGAAAAGCTTGACGCCCGCTTCATGCCTTCAAGCTATTGCTTCCTGCCTGTGGCGCATGGGTACTGACTTGTGGAAGGATTGATCAATCGCTCGAATCGAATCGTTTCCATACAGAACGCAAGTGCTGACCTGCTGGCCATACACAATCTCGATGGGGATGCATTCCATGCTGCCATCTGGGTGAAAGGCGAGCTCTGACAGGCTTTGCCTAAATGCACTCTCTCACTCTCGTTTATACATACCCTTTGAAAAACGATATCTAATCAAATCGTTTAAAGGAGGTATTTGATATAAAAACTCATGCTGTTTGGATCTTTAAATTGCATTCCCTTCTCATGTGCATTTGGTTTCGATAGCACTGGGGTATCTCGCCCTAGCCCGCAATGCTTTTTGGCCAATCGTGCACCTGTACAAGGGTGATGGCGTGACCTCAAGGTTCCCTCTCATTGGCTGAAAAGCACAGACAAGTCGGAAAGAAAAGGAGCCTCCGCAACCCGCACCGCCCGCCGCCAGCATTTGTGCCTTCTGGCTATCTCCCATACAAACTGACTTCAGTACCAAGCACCCGCCGCCGCATTAAAGCACAGGACAACGGGGAGCTCCGCGCGTTCCTTCCATCATCCCGCACTCGCATTTCCTTCCGTCGGCGACGTTCCGCGTGCTGCACGAGCAAGGGCGGAAGATTGCGACCTCACGCACTACGTACCAGACGCACATCAACTCTCTCTCACTCAAGCAACGAACGGAGCAGCGGCGCAGACGGCGCGGCATCACTCACCCACACACAGGCCACAATAGCAGGAACAGCAGCGCTGCGAAGGAGACTGCGCTGGGAGCGACCCGTTGCCGGCATGTGGGAGCGCAGGAAGACGACAGGACGCGCCAAGCGGAGGGCGCAGGTGGCGCTCGCGTGGCTCACGCTTGTGGTGGCGCTCGTGGTCGCGAGCGTCGAAGCCGCCTCGACTCGTACGTGCCGTTGTATTGTATTGCGTTTTTGCCAGTGTGCTGCCTGTGATATTTTTCATTTTCTGAAGCAATGTGGATTCAATATGTCTGTTTGTATGGTGTTTTTTCTGTTTGTAGAATACATCTACGATGGCAAGACGACGTACTGCTGGCAAGTGGGCAGCTCCGTGTACGCGACGTCCTTTAACAGCTCCGCGAGTATCGTCGAGTCGTCGGACGACGGCTGCGCCATCTCGATGACGGTCGGCATCTCCGACCCGCAGGTGTACGCGAACGACCCCGTGCAGATCACGTGGAACGCGACGGTGAACCTCGACTCGAAGGGCAAGCTGCGGAAGAACAAGTTCGGCATGGAGCAGCTCTACTCCACCGCGTCCACGGAAGATGGGGGCGTGTCGCAGAAAAAAGTGCAGGTGGTGCTCTCGCGCCTGCATACCTGCACTTTCGGTGTGGACTGCGACCCCGTGGCGCTCGCGAGCGCGATCCTGAGCAACTCGTCCAACTCGGCGGCGGATTTCGTCAACAACGTGGCGTCTTTCTCGTCCGACGAGCTCGTGTTCCCTGCGGCGGGGAGCTACGCGCTCATCGGTCACATCATCGTGCCCGGCGTCGACCCAAAGAAGAGCCGCTACGAGTTTGCAGTGTTCACAAAAGTGGACGTTGTGGCGAAGCCCACCGAAACGTCAACAGCTCCGCTGGCAGAGACGAGCTCCAGCTCGCAGAAGACGCAGGGCATGAAGACCGAAGTGCTCGCTATCATCATCATCGGCGCCATCGCCGGCGTGTCGCTGGTTGTGATTGGGTTCACGACGCTCCGAACGAAGGGGAAACCGCTGGAAGCCACGAAGAAGGATTTTAGCGACGGCCGCTTCGATCCAAATGCGGGTGTGCCAACCGTGGTGGCGGGTGGAACTGTCGAAGAAAACGACTTTGCGATGCTGAGCATGCACGAGGTGACCATGAGCTCGGATCGACCGCGCGCCAACACGTTCCTGGCAGCACTCGCGCGCGGCCAAGCGGAGAAGAGCAAGGCGAACCCGGTCAACTACGTGGGTCCGCTTGTCCAGCAGAGCTTCCAGCGCAACGTGATCACCGTCGACCCCGACGCGCGCAGCGACGTGAACAGCGACGAGAACCAGGCGCTGACTCTGGAGACCCCGCTCTCTTCGCGAGACCACATGGGAAACTACAGCGACATGACGCCGACGCCGAAGATCTACGGAGCTACTGGTGCCGAGGACCCTCGCCTGAAGCCGACATCGCACATCATGTTCAACGACATCCAGGAGGACGAAGTGGTTGACGACCAAAGTCCGAGACGGCGACCGGCCGCTGATCTCACGGAGGTGTCGGCGCGCATCCGCGAGCACGCGAACCAGATGCTGCTGGAGCTGCAGGAGGTGGAGTCGAACTCGAAGCGGGCGGCTCCGAAGATGACGGCGGACGATCTCCGCGAGTCCGTCAAGGTGGACCTGGGGCGATCGTTGAAGCTGAGCGACCTGGGAGGCGCGCAGCACGGGCTGTATCGGTACTCGGAAGACTCCAACTACGACTAAGACGGTCGGGGGTCTTCGATTCGGTTCACAGAGGCCACGCAGTGAGTGGTGTTTGTCCGGTCGGAATCTCCTCAGCTTCCAGTCAAATTAGTCATAGAGGAAAACGAGAGAGCAAGAAGACGAACGCAGAAGACGGACAGACACACCTGTGAAGGAAGAGAAGCTGCTGCTGCTGCTGGGCCTGGTAGATGTTATGATGGTGTAGATTACGAAATTTTTCTTTATTCGTCTCTTTTGTCAAAGGAGGCGGACGACGCTTTTGGGTAGGCGTACAACAATTCTTCAAAACGCAGCAAGTAAAAAACTCATAAAAACAAAACCACGACAAACTCACATCTCTCACAACATGTATTGGTTGACTCAAGTAACCAAACACATCCGGAAGCAACAACAACACAAAAATAAATGGAGAAGACTGCTATGAGATGGCAAGCAAACCATACTTACAGAACTGACAATTGCCGCCGGTGTCACTTGAGGATAGCGAGCAGGTCTCTCACTGACTTCGCGCCGCGTTCTCGTCCCAGATCTCCTTGAACAAGTCCGCGTAGGTCGTGTGGCGATCCTCGGCTTCGTGGCGATAGTAGAATTGGACACTTTCAGCGTTGAAGTCGAGGCCCTGGTCGCTCCAGTCCATCGACCCTGGCAGTTATAGCACACAAACACAGTCAGCCAGTGGGACAGAATGACAAGAAGGAAGCCGTCGCGATCTTGGAAGCGAAAGCGCCGTACCAGTGATCAGGCAGTTCTTGTCGATAATTGCGAGCTGGGGAACAACGAATCACAAGTATCACAAGAAGTGCAAGCCAGATTAGACAGTTGCACGAACAGCGAGCGAATCGATGATGACGCAAAGATACTTCTCTTACGTTGATGCCCATTCGTCGGTTGCGTCGCCCGAGTCGCACGGACACATTCTCAGCTCGCAGAATCGATACTTTTGAGCTCAACCTTTCAGCTTCGGAGCCATCCGAGATCACGCGCACGGCCACGCCCGCCTTACTGAGATTGATCACCGCGTCGCAGAGCTGATGATATAGACCAAAGACACATGTTAATACAGCGTACAAAGCAACTGTCTGACTAAGAGGCTTCTCGAGCCTGATGCAACAACAGGCAGAGAATCAACCTACAGAAGCTGCTCACTCACCTCCTCGCTTGAAAAGATGTAAGTGCTCACGTCGATACTCTTCCGCACCGACTTGATGAGCTTGAGCAGCGTGGCCTTGGCGGCAGGACGATGCTCGTCGTCATGGAAGAACAACATCAAAGGGACCCAGCTCGGGCGCTCGCGCAGAATGTCGTAAAGCGTGGTCGGGCTCACACTCATCCCTTGGAACTGGTCCTTGACCATCGCCTGGAGGTCCGGGATGCTCGCGCGCTTGTGCTCGGCGGCCCAGTCGCGAATCTGATCTCTCTGCTCTGACGAGAGCTTCGGCTCGCGTCCACTCCGCCCCATTATTCTTTGCGTTCTTTCTGCGTGTTGCTGCTGTTGGTGTTGATGAGATGGAAGAAGTGAAGTTCTTGCTTCAACAAGAAAAACAACAGTTGGGAATGTGCCTATATTTTGCAAAATAGGCTTTTTAGCCTCCAAAAAGAGGGTGGAATCCCTCATATAAACGAGTTCTAACCGCATACATTCTGTCCCTTACAATTTTCATGTGCACTGCGAAGATCAACCCCAAAACGCCTTTGAGGAAAGCAAGAGAGACCAAGTTGACTTGGTGGTAGATGTTGTGATGTGTAGATTTGTTCGACGCTTTTGGGTTGGTGTTCAACTCTTCAAGCAGCAGCAATTAACAAAACCATAAACACCACGCCAAAACAACATACAAACTCACATCTCACAACGTGTATTGGCACACATAGACAAAGTCGTGAAGGAAGCAAACAAACTCATCCGGAAGAACCCAGATGAAAGAAACAACACACACCAACTTACAGACATGGCAATTGCCGATTTGCTTCAGGAAGGCGAGCAGATCACCCACTTCGCGCCGCGTTCTCGCCCCACATCTCCTTGAACAAGTTCGCGTAGGTCTTGTGGCGGCTCTCGGCCTCGGCTTCGTGACGATAGTAGGATTCGACGTTTTCGCTGTTGGAGTTCAAACCCTTGTCGCTCCAGTCCATCGAGCCTGGTAGTTATTAGAGCACACAAACATAGTCAGTCAGGATCAGACAAAATGAGAAGGAGGGTCATATGGTGAGCTCCAAAGTAAAAGCGTCGTGCCAATGATGCGGTAGCTCTTGTCGATAATCGCGAACTGGGAAATAAAAAGAAGTGCAAATCAGATCAGGTTTAACGCCACAAGAAGAGCAAATCGATGATACGAGTACACTTCTCGTATGTTGCAGCTTTCTCGAGCCGATATTTTTGATTCCGCCTTTTCAGCTTCAGTGCCATCCGTGATCACGCGCACAGTCACGCCCGCATTGCTGAGGTCGATCAGCGCCTGACAGAGCTGATACAGATCATTCAGTACACACACACACACACATACATAACATGTCAGACTCTCATGACACCTAAACCAACTATAAAAGAGAACACGGCGAAGCTCACTCACCTCCTCGCTTGAAAAGATGCAAGTGCTCACGTCGATACCCTTCCGCGTCGATACCCTTCCGCGTCGACTTGATGAGCTTAAGCAGCGTGGCCTTGGCGGCAGGGCAACTCTCGTCGTCATGGAAGAACAACACCAACGGGACCCAGCTCGGACGTTCGTTTAGAAGCGTGTAAAACGTGCGCGTGGCCACTTTCACCCCTTGGAACTTGTCCTTGACCATCACGTGGAGGTCTGCGATGCTCGCGCGCTTGTGCTCGGCGGCCCATTCGCGAATCTAATCTCTCTGTTCCGGTGAGAGCTTTGGCTTGCGTCCAATCAGCGCCGGTGGCGTTCCAAAGCGAGCGAGACGGTGCTTGATAGTCGATCTCGGCACGCCGGTCGCCTTGAATATGGTGCCCAGGTTGTCGTCGGCCTCCCACATGGACGCAGCCAGCGCGGTCTCCGCGTCGCGCGTATTGTTGCTTCTTCGCTGCTCTTGTCGACTTTTGTCTTGGTTCTGGTAGGAAGAAGTGAAAGTGAGAAAGAAGCCACACTCCATCTTCAACATCAGGCTTAAAATCAGCCATTTAGAGAGTTTCATCTATCGTTCACAAAATGTAGGCTCATTTACCGAATTTAATCAGTCTTCAGGTTACACTAGGATACAATCCTTAATTTTATACTGTAACCGCATGCATTCTGCTCGCTTACAATTTCCAAGTCATTTGACACGGGTGAGATGATTGGCGCTGTCATCAAAAGCAAAAGCGCAAAACGACACTCCCCCATTTGTGATCCGATAGACACACAAGCAGAAAACGCGAAGATGGCGACGCTGAACGACGACGAGCTGGAGCAGAACTGGGAGGCGGAGGCCGTGACCGTGTCCGACGAGGACGAGGTACTCTCCGCCGGTAGCGAAGACGAGTTCGAGGAGGACTACGACCTCGAGATCGCGACCACGAAGCGCAAGAGAGGCGAGGCGCAGGACGACGAAGGTGACGCCGATGAAGCCATGGACGACGGCGATGACAATGACGCTGCGCCTGCCGCTGAGAAGAAGCAGAAGGTCGTGGCGGACAAGCCCGCGAAGAAGCAGGCGAAGCCCAGCAAGGGGCTGCACAAGATGACCGCCGCTGAGCACTTCAAGATCGTGAACGACATCTACTCGAAGCACCGCGGCGGCCAGATGACGTCGCTCGAGCTCGCCGACGGCTTGAACGGTATGTAGTCTAAACCGTCAGCCGCGTTACAGCTTGTCAGAGTATATCTAACATTCGCTCTTGTGTACGCTTATGATGCTATAGAGTTGCACTTTGCCGTCCCGTCGACGAATCTGGGCAAGCACAAACTGGAGCTGCTCGCTCCCCACCTCCACCACTTCATGCCGCGCTGGAAGAAGGAGTTCCTGGGCAAGGGCAAGAAGCTGGACAAGAGCCCGTACTTCATCATCCTCTGCTCGTCTGCTCTGCGCGCCACGGAAGTGATCAAGTAAGAGTGAGCTGCGATTTAATGCATGAAGAGCCTCGACCGAATCTAACATGTGTGTTATCTTCTTACCAACCAACCAACTGCAGACACCTGAGCTCTTTCAAGTGCAAGATCGCCAAGCTGTTCGCCAAGCACATCAAAGCGGACGACCAGGCCGACACGCTCACGATCGCGTTCCACCCGATCGCGGTGGGCACCCCGGCGCGCGTGAAGAAGCTGCTGGAGATGGACGCGCTGTCACTGGAACACACGACCCACGTGATCCTGGACATGGAGAAGGACAAGAAGAACATGACGATCCTGGAACTCAAGGACACGGCCAAGGAGATGGTCGAGCTGCTCCAGTACCACCTCATCCCGCGTCTGAACAAGACCAAGAAGATGAAGCTAGTGCTGTATTAGATTCGCAGCAGGGCACAACCGAATGAATATATAATAGAACAACCAACCAACAAGCATAATGAACTTTGAAAAAAATTCAAAAATGGAGTATTGAGGAAAACAATAGGCAGTCTATAACATCTAAAAGTGCTTGTTCAGGAAGCTCATGCACGTCTCGAACGCCACGAACGTGACGGCGTTGGCTGGGAACGAGCGGATGAGCGACGGCGAGATGCCGCGCACGAACCGCGCCGGTCCGCCTTCTTTGTAGAGTTTCTGCACGCAGTCCACGACGCCGCTGTAGCGCGGATTTGTGAGACTGTCCGCCTGCATCACGGACTTGACGGTGTCCACTGGGAACACCACGATCCAGTACATGAAGCCCGCGTATCCGCCCGCAAGCGCGATCGCCTGGTACGTGCGGATGTGCTCTTTCTCGGAACTCATCTTCGGCGCGCTGTGCACGAACTTGTTCAGCAGGAACTCCTTTGCGAACTCGTACGCCATAAAGTACGCTGTGTTGCCGAGCATCTCGCGCTGCGCGAACGGCACGAGTCCTCGGTACATGCCTCGGATTCCGCCCTGGCTGTAGACTTCTTTGACGCACTGCCAATTGCTGATGCGCGTGCGGCTGTGTGCGTGTTGGGTCTGTAAGAATAACAGCATGTGCGGTAGATTAGCACTTAGGTAAGTAAGTGAGCCAGCACGTCCACCTAGCAAGCGCATTCGTTACCTGCATCCGAATCTTGATGATCTCAAACGGCGTGTACATGAACGACTCGGTGAGCCCCGTGGACATGCCCGCCGCGATGAGTCCGTATCGAGGCTTGTTGTCGAACACAAAGTTGTTGTAGAAGTACCGGTACTGGCCCATGAGTCCGAAGAGAAGCGATGCGCTGCAAATATAGAAAAAAAAATAGCGCAACAACGCACAAGCATACCAAACATATCAGTCACCAGCGTATCAATGATTCAGCTGTCCATGCACATTTCCATCTCTCTCTTACCTGACCGCCGAACGGAAGATCTGTGGCGACGCGCCGCGGTAGAGCGAGGACACACCACCCTCCTTGATGCTCTTCTGCAGACAGTCGAACGGGCCGGTGAACGCGCTCGCCTTCTCAGTCTGCATGCGCGCCTTGACGGTCTCGAGCGGGTAGCCGACCACCGCCTCGCAACCGCCGCCGACGATACCGCTAATGAAGTTCTTGGTGGTGACGACGGCCAGAGACTGCTCCTTGGGGCGTCCGGCGGCGGTGGTCGGCGGCGCCGACGCGGAGGCCGCGACGCTCGGCAGCGAGGTGTCCATGGCGTCCATCGCGCGCTCTCTAACGCGCTCGCGGAGCTGCTCACTTGTGCGCGCGAGCGAGCAGATCCGAATCACCCTTTGCTCAGTGCGATGACGCACAGACAGTTCTTCCTAACAATTGGTGGCGTCTTGTTTGCGCTTTTTGGTCTGCAACCGCCTTTTCAGCCAATCGTTTTGAACTGACAGCGATTTCAGCCAATGGGAGGAAGAGAATCTTGCAGGCGATGAACGAACAGTTCTTGGGAGAGAGTGAATGCGGATTCACAGTCAATCCCAGCTGCAACCAGCCTTTCGCTTTCCAACGTGCATGAACCCTTCGCTTACGCATTTATAATAATCCAATACGAATTCATATGCGAGAGTATGTAGTTACAAAATAGTAGTTATAAAATAGTGTGGTCCACATCCACTCGAACCCACCAACACCAAAATCAGGCACACTTCAACAAACGACTCGCGCGCTTCTTTCTTGGCAGTTCCACCTAAATCTCCTCACAAAGCACCAAGATGCAGAAGATGCCGCTGCGCCACAGTGCTGGAGGTGGAGGCGGCGGCGGCGCCCCGTCCCCGTTCGCCAACCCAGAGGAGGCGCTCATGCAGGAGGCACTTTCCGGCGATCCGAACCAGGCGGCGATGCGCTGGCGCTCCTCCAAGGCGCAGGCCAAGGACGCGGTCGCGGCCACGGCGGCGAAGGACGGCAGCGTCGTGAAGGAAGGTTTCCTCACGAAGAAGGGGCACGTGGTGCGCACGCAGAAGGAGCGCTACTTTGTGCTCCGCCAACACACGCTCAGCTACTTCCGCGCCAAGTGGAGCGAGAAGAAGAGCAAGCCCGCGATGCTGCCGTCATCGCTCAAGGGCGTGCTGGAGCTCACGGCGTCCGACATTGTCACGACCGCGCCGCACTCGGACCAGTGGTTCCGCATCCAGAAGCTCCCGGACGCAGAAGGCAAGATCTACAAGCTGGATCTTAAAGGTGAGAAAGAAAACAAAAGCGATTGTGGATGTTCTGTTGGTGTGTGTAAGTCAGCGCTATGTATCGTGAATGAGGTTACTGACATGCTGTATAATTTCGTGAATAGCTTCAAATGCGGAAGAGCGCCAGGAGTGGATTGACGCGCTGCGAGGAGTGTGCAGAGTACGTTATCGTGATGACGATATCTATCATGCTATTATGCTGCGTTAACTGAGCAATGCGATGTGTGCTGTGTTGCTGTTGCTGTTCCGCCAGAACACGCTTCTCCTGAAGCAGCAGGCGATGCACGCAGCGAGTGCTCGACTGCATCTCAACCGAGCCACCACGATTCGTCATGGTCGCGATCCAACGATACTCTCTGCGAGAATGAACGTTTTTGCGTCGCTAGTGGGCACGATGATCACTGAAGACGCAAAGGCTGCGTCGATGGCAGACATGCGCGCCTCGTTTATGATCCTCCATGAGCTGGTGCTCTTGCAGAAACTAGTCGAGAGAATCAAATCCGCGTGGGGGCCACCAGCTAAGTGGACCTGCGAGCAATACCAAGAGCTGATGCAGAGCATCTACCTCGCACAGGAGAAATCCGGATCGTCCCAGCTTTTGGAGAACAGCATTCTAGCAGAAGCGTTCCAGCTTCGCTACCAGTTTGAGGAGATTCCGGAGAACCAACCAAAAATCCGACAGATTCAGGACGCGCAGCAAAAGGACGGCGATGCGGTGCTTGGAGCAGCAAGCGCGGCCACAAGAGAAGCATCAAATTCCGTAACTCTGCCGCCTGCACCGCCGCGACTGCGCTGTCCGACGATTTACGGATACTACTCGACTTTTGAGCAGTTAACCATTGCAACGTCTGATGGTTCGTCACCGCGTAATTCCACCGATGGACGAAGCTCCAGCGCCGCAGCCCCATTGACTCCTCGCAGTGCCACGATTGCGAAATATGCGCATTTGTATTTGGAAGACGATGTTCGCACGAAGAAACCGTGGAACTGGGATCGCAGCGACGGCGACGATTTGCTAGAAAGATGGAAACGTGGAGGTGATCTTGACACGCCGAGCATCGTTGAAGAACTCTGTGACCGCTTCTCCCACGACCGAATCTACACGTACATCAACGACCACACGATGGTGCTGTTCAATCCGCATCGCATCCTACAGACGTCAAAGTTCACATCCATTTACGATGAGCAAGTGGTTCTCACGTACGCGATGACGCCATATGTGTACACTCAGCTGGCGCCACACCCGTTCGCGATGGCAAAACACGGGCTACTGCGTTTGTTCTACAACCAAAGAGAAACTGCTGTTGGAGGCGAGAAGAAAAACGCTTCCCTCTCAAAACTCCCGACACAAACGATCTTCTTAAGCGGCGAAAGTGGAAGCGGAAAAACGGAACTCGCGAAGGAATTGCTCAAGTATTATGTTCTCTCGGCACAGCCAACGTCTTCAGCCACTCGAGGCAGCCGACCGAAAGTGAAGCTGTTTACAAGTTCGACAAAGAGCACCACTCAGATGCGTACAGAGGAGACACGCACGATAGCTTTGCTGGAGGCGAAAGGAGTGGATCACTACGAGATCGTGTTGCTGGATTTGTATCCCGAGAGGTGGTCGGAGATGACGAGCGTCAGCAAAAGCAAACGGATCCCGCAAGTTCACATCGATGGACTCTTTTTCGGATTCTACGAAAAGCTGGAGGGTTTGGAAGACGAAGAGCAGCTTCGAATGTATTTCAAGAACCCCCATGCAGCGAGAAACCTGAGCACGGTGTTGGACTCCAACATCTTACTAGAAGCGTTTGGAAATGCGACGACGTCGATGAACCTGAACTCTTCTCGATTTGGGAAGGCGACGACGCTCTACTTCTCGTTTGATCACCATCCGTCCGAGTATCAAGTCCTCGGGTGTCGCTTGGTTCCGTTCTTGCTTGAGAAATCGAGAGTCACAAGCATGAAAGGAGACGCAGTGAAGGGTGAGACGTCGGAGTCGAACTTTCACGTGTTTTACGCTTTGGTGTCTGGTGTGAACGCGGTTCCGTACATGCGTCTGCTAGCGAAGGACTTGCGTCTCGACAGTGCATCGAGCGAGACTTTTGTGTACCTTGGCAAGTGCAAACACAAGCTCCAAGGCGCGTGGACAGAAGATGAGACGTGGAAAAAAGATGTCGAGCGATGGCAGCACATCTTGGGCGCGATGAACAGCATGAATCTGTCAGCTGATCAGCAGCGAGCGATTTTCCAAGTCCTCAGCGCTATTCTCTGGCTCGGAAATATCGACTTTGAGTGGAACAGCAAGGCAAAGAAGCTGGAAATGGTGTCTTCATCGAACCAACATGCCGAAAGCAATGTCGTAGCACTTTTGGGCTTGGAATCCGTGGCGCAACTTGAGAATATACTGTTCACAAAGCACATCGAGCTGGCGTCAACGGGTGAGTCGTTCGATATCGCTCTTGAGAAGGGTCAAGTTGCTCACCTCCGAGATACGCTAGCTCGCCTGCTCTATCAAGTGGTGTTCCACTACCTCGTTGCGCAAATGAACGAGGCGACAAAAGTGGATAGCGCTTTTCTGGAAGCGGATGCAGCAAGTGGCAAACTTCGCGCGCTGAAGCTCGTTGACGTGTTTGGATTCGAGAATCTGGGTCGAAACTCCCTGGAGCAGCTTTGCATCAACTACCTGAGCGAGAAACTGTTTGCTGCAGAGGAGCAACTTATTCGAGCACACTATGGCAACATTGGGCTGTCCGCTAGTTCTGCTGAGAAAGGCAACGATGTGCTCTTCTTGTTCGAGCATCCGCTAGGCATTTTCGCAAGTCTGGAAGAGCTGACGGTGCTGCATCAGGGCGAGAATGAGAACTGGCAGCAGGAGCAGAAGAAGAATCAACTGCTGGTGCGAAACCTGTACGAACGAAACGCAACGCGTCTTTTGAATCCTCCACATATCGTCGGTGCAAATGGGAAGCTGAAGGGGGATGCACTTCTGTTCTCTATCCCGCACTCGCGACAAGCTGTGGTCTATGATGCCAGTGAGTTTGTCAAGAAAAACTCGGATTCCCAGCACTCAAGGTTAGTGGAAGGATTGGAGACGTCGTCGAATGTTCATCTGCGAAAGATGTTGACATCTTTGAAGGACACAGTAAGTAGTAGCACACAGCCTCAGAAGAACAAAAGAGCGTCGACTACAAGCGGCAGCGGCAGTCAAGTGAACCAGTTTCGAGCTCAAATCCAAGCGTTAACGACTCAAGCTGACGATGCGATGCCATTGTACATGCACTGCATTCGTCCGAACAGTACTGGCCGCCCCTCGCATGTTGAAGCTGAAGTCGTTGAAGGGCAGCTCACCTCGCATCGGCTTTTGTCCCAGCTTCGCCTTTGTGGAGAAGTGCTCGGGGACTCTACATCTTCATCGTGTTTCTCCCTGAAGGTGTCGAAGCAGTTCTTCTTGAAACGGTATCGATGCTTGCTCCCACGTCAAAGTGGAGAAGCAGAGCACGCGGTGGTGAGTGATGAGGATCTTCAGCAACAGCTCCTGAAGCTTTTGCCGGCAGATGAAGATGGCTTAAGCCAAGGACCACGATGGAAAGTGAAGATCTCTTCTGAGTCTACCTTGCTGTTTCCGTCAGCAGAAATGTTGGAGAAACTGGATTTACTGCTCGAGATCAGACAAAGTCAAGCGGCGATCACCATCCAGTCGTTTGCGCGAATGATCAAAGACCGGACCACGTTCCTGATGAAGCAAAGTGAGCGAAAGAGTCTGAAAAACGAGTTGATCGACATCTACGGAGCGGGGAACATGCGGAAAGTGGAGAAAATTTTGACCAAGTATCAGTCCAACGAAGACGAGCTGCGTGCGAAGATTGCTGAGAAGAAGAAGGTTGTGCACCAGGAGCACGTTCAAATGGAGCAGCTAGAGCATGATCTCAAATCACTGTGTCTGTCGAGTGAGGGCGGGTTGAAGGCTGAAACGGTGAATGAGCTTTTGTCGGACGCGAAGATCTGTTCGTTACTGCAGCAGAACGAAAGCATTGTGGCAGCCTTGCGCGACATGAGTTTGGATCCTGGAGTCTTGACATCTCAGCTTGCGAACCCGGTTTTGCGGTCTTTCTACCAGGATCTCGTATCGGTGCTCAAAGAAAAGAGAGCTGCTGCGTTGGAGTTGGCTCGTTCCAAGCAAGTGGAGAAAGAGTGGTCGCCGCAGCTCTCAATTGAAGACCGAGTGCAGAATCTAGTGGCAGGTGGCCGAGAAAGATGGAAAACAGCAGCGGCCCATGAAGAGTGGAGTGAGCATCGGGACAAACTGGAGGAGATCGGAGACGAGCCAGAGATGTTGGTGTTCCACCTCGAAGATGCAGATTTCGTTGCAGTCTTGGAAGATTTTGTCACAAAACTGGAAGTGCAGCAGGCGAGAGACGATCAAGAGGCTGCGCTCGTTGCAAGAATGCAGGAAGATGCGGCTAAAGCACGATCCCATGCAGCGGAAGTGGAAATGGAGATGTTGGAGATGTTGCTCAAGGTTGAGCTTGACGAGAGCCTCATGACTGCGATGCGCGAAGACCCATTCTTCATTCAAGCGCTGGAGAACCCGGTCCTCATTTCGAGCATGCAGCAGGTACGCGTGTTGACAATGTTGAGGATGAAATTGGTTGTGGCAAGCCAGTACTAATGCTTCTGTGGTTGTTCTCATGATTTAGTTTGCAGTGAATCGACAGGGTTTTGCATCCCACAGCGGGCTCCAGAACCCAATTGTGCGTGAATTTTTCCTCAAGCTCATCAACCTGTCACGTACGTAGTATCATGCTTTTTGAACTGACATTCGCTGCTTGAAAGGAAAGGCCGACTGACTGTTGTCGTGACTAATCTCTGTAGTAATTGTTCAGGAACAAGAGAGTTAAGAAACTACACTCGCACGCACGCGAGAATCTGTTGGAGAAGGCGCCATCAACAACAAGGTTACAAGCCCACTGGTAACTCGCAATTCACTTTCTCTTCATTTTTTTCTTCTTGTGTTTTTAAAATCCGCAGGAAATCATCCACTTGTTCTCTCTTTCCTGTTCTCAGCCACGATCGATCTTTCGTGGTCTCGTTCCACGCAGCCAGAACACCACAGCTTCCACCACATCCTCTCTGAAAACAGCATGCGAGCTCCTGTGGTTGTTGCTGTGGCTCTTGCACTGCTTCGTCGACCAAAGGCAAGTGCTAAGTCGCTTGTATCAGCTACCACTGTCCACTTGCCTAGTCACTCGCTCACTCTCGAGTTCGCAGTCCACCATCTAATATCTGAAGAACAGACCGGTGTCCTTTGGCTGGTCGTCCTTCTGAGGCAGACCAGTCTCGCCGACATCCCGCAAGATCTTGTAGTGCTCCTTGTCCGCTTCGATCTGCTCAAAGGACTTGGCGTTCTCCTCCGCGTGGACCACCGAGAGCTCGGCGTACTCGAGCGAGCACTGCTTCATGAACTCGATCTCCTCGGCCGACAGGTCGCGCAGGTAGCGCGCTGGCACGCCCGACCAGAGCTGGCCCGACGGGATCTGCTTGCCGTAGGTCACGATCGAGCCGGCCGTGACGATCGACTTCTCGCCCACGACGGCGCCGTCCAGCACCTGCGCACCGGTGCCGATAATAACGTGGTCCTTGATGGTGCAAGCGTGGATGATCGCCGATGGGCCGATCGTGACGTTGTTGCCGATCGACGTCGGGATGTCCTTGTGGATCTTGGCGACGTGCACGACCGCCTGGTCCTGGATGTTTGTGTTCTCGCCGATCGTGATGTAGTTCACATCACCTACGCGTCAGAGCAAAGAGAGATACGCGCGGAGGGTGAGTTAGCTACACATGTTCGCATCTGTACTTCCTACATATAACGATGACTTTGTCGTACCTCGGACGGTGGCGCCGTACCAGATCGAGCTGCCCTTGCCGACCTTCACGTCGCCGATCACAGACGCGTTTGGGGCGACGAACGCGCCAGCTTCAAAGGTTGGGCGGCGTCCGACGTTCGCGACCGCGCGCGTCGAAGGGTTCACTGCGTCGTTGCGGTATCGTCATTTCCCCCACACGGTCGGCCATCGCCCGCATTCGCATACACACAGCAGAGCCACATCAATTTGAAACCAAGAGGTCAGCATCACATTACATCACACTGGTGCCACAAGTCACACAGCTGGAAAGCGTCAACGCGGACAGAAAAGACGGCGACGTACAGTGCTCGGTGTAGCTGAGCGCGCCCTCGAGGGAGACGCCGACGCGGTCGAGCGACTGACCCACAGAGCGGATGGCTTTGCCCACGACCTCGGCGGATTGCTTCCACATGCTGTTCTCTTCTTCACTCGCTCGGTTCCGCTGGTCCTTCCTATGCTGGAGCAAAAGCAGAGCCCCCACCGTCCGCTCCTTTCGGCTTCGAATAGAAGCCCCCTCGTGGCCAAAAGGGGCTTCTATTAGAACCATTTGAGAAATCAGTTTAGCGTGGTGCACATTAATTTGGGACATGGATCCACTTCTCGCTTCTTTTCCACCTCAGAAGCACCAAAGCAAACCAACATGCAGCCACGACGCGAGGTGCTGGGCGAGTACGACTACTCGGTGCGCGTGAATCTCGCGAGCAGCGCCATCTGCGGCGGAGCGCGAGAGCCGACAGTGGCGTTTAAGCTGCTTCTGAACCAGGAGGACTCAAGCGACGAGCGACAGGTGCGTGCGTGAGTGTAGGCTTTAGGCGAATTGGATACCAAAGTGATCTTTGTTGGCTGATGCTGTGTTTGTTTGTGTGGGCTGTTGCTGCAGGTGATGCTGGAGCTGAACGAGGAGCAGCTCGTACAGCTGCTGGAGAAGTTCGCAGTTATCAGCAAGGTATTGTGATTTACCATAGCAACAGCATACCACAGTGAGCTCCGTTGCGTCAATACTCATGGTCTCATGTTTAATCCATCTATCTGTCCGTCCGCATTCATCCAGGAGCTCACACGCCGATCATGAGCAAGCAGCTCCACTTGACGAAGCGAAAGCCATTTGTGTTTGTTGTAAAAATCCATTTTTCTTCTCTTTTATGACCCGCATGCGCGGGCTTCACAAGCAAAAAAATCGCTTCGTCCTCCGTCATCATCACTCCATCCTCATTCTCTGCCTGTGCTTTTCTGTTCAGTCAGTTCCGAGAGACGCTTGCTTGTCTTCAAGTCGCCTCTCTCTCTCTCTCTCTCTCTCTCTCTCTCTATCCTGCTCTACACGCGCTTAGTCGTCCATGAAAAAGTAGTTTCCGGTCGACTTCTGCTCCACGTCCTTGACCGAGTTGAACTTGTTGATGCGCGGACGGTAGTTGGTCGGGTCTCGTCGGAACGTGATCTCAAGCTGCTTGAGGAACGAGTTCATGCCGCTGAGTAGGCTCTGCGGCGTGCGCGCGGTACACTCGACACCCGGCTGGCCATCGTAGACCACCACGCGGTCGGCCAGGTACGTGGCCATGATGAAATCGTGCTCCACGATGAACGCCGTCTTCTTCGAGTGCAGGATGAAACGCTTGATCACCTTCGCGGCGATGATACGCTGCTCCGAGTCCAAGTACGCCGACGGCTCATCGATCAAATAGATATCGGCCGGCTTGCCGAGACACAGCACGATGGCCACGCGCTGCAGCTCACCGCCAGACAGGAACGGCACGGCCTGGTCGATGATGTTGTCGATGTTCAGTGGCTTGGTCACGTCGGTCGCGAACTGCGGGTGCACGATCGACTCACGGATGCGGCGGTGCAGCAGCTCGCGCACGGTGCCCTGGAACTTTGGCGCGATCTTCTGTGGCTTGTAGCTCACCGTGGACGAGTCGTAGCGCAGCGCGCAGGCGTCGAGCAGGTCCTGGTCGCCCGTCTTCTCGGCCTCCTCCATCTCATCCGACTTGAGCAGACCGGCGAGCATGCGGATGAACGTCGTCTTGCCCGTTCCGTTCTCACCGAGCATACAGATGATCTCCGAGTTGGTGAAGTCGCCCGTCTCCACGTGGAGCACGAACGCCTTCTCCTTCTTCTTCGAGATCATCGTCTTCGTCATGTCCGGGTACGTGAACACGTTCTTCGAGTCGCCGTCGTGGCTCGACAGCTCGTCCGCGGTCTGCGCGACCTTGAACGTGAGCTCTTCCTGGCGGAAACGCAGGTTCTCCGTCGGCACGAAGCCGGCCAAGAAGATGTTGATGCCTTCACGCACGCTGAACGGCATGGTCACCACGCCGTAGGCGCTCGGCGTTCCGTAGAGCACGCAGATGTAGTCCGAGAGGTAGTCGAGCACACTCAGATCGTGCTCGACGCAGATCACGTACGAGCGGCGGTCGCTCTCGACCATCGAGCGGATCACGAGCGCGGCCTTGAGACGCTGACGCACGTCCAGGTACGAGGACGGCTCGTCAAACATGTAAATATCCGCCTTCTGCACCGCGACGACGCCGATCGCGAAACGCTGGAGCTCACCACCCGAGAGGTTCTCAATGTCGCGCTCCTGCACGTGCGCGAGGTCGAGCTCCTTGAGGAAGTGGTCGAGCATCTCCGGCTTCTCGCACTTGGACGACAGGATGTCGCGCACCGTGCCCTTGACGGCCTTGGGGATCTTGTCCACGTACTGCGGCTTCGTAATCGCCTTGAGGTTGTCCTCCAGGATGCGCGTAAAGTAGTTCTGTAGCTCCGAGCCGCGAAAGTGCGTGAGGATCTCCTGCCACTCCGGCGGGTTGTCGTACTTGCCGAGGTTCGGCTTCAGCTTGCCGGCGAGCACGCGCAGTGCCGTCGACTTGCCGATACCGTTCGTGCCGACGAGACCGAGCACCTGGCCCGGACGCGGCATCGGCAGGCGGTGGAGCTTGAACGTGTTGGCGCCGTAACGATGCGTCGTGTTGCTCTCGAGGTCCTTTGGCAGGTTGATGATGTTGATCGCTTCAAACGGACACTTCTTCACGCAGATACCGCAACCGATGCAGAGCGACTCGGAGATAAACGCCACCTTGTTCTTCGGGGTCACCTCAATACAGAGCTTGCCTGCAAGCGGCATATAGTACAGAAGGGGGTATAATATACTGTGTCAGTCATCAGGCGTCACCCACACGTTTAACATGCGTGCGTGGCGCTCTGCCAGCCAAGAGCTCCCTCCCTCCGCGCGAGCAGCTCTCTCTCTCTCTCTCTCTCTCTCTCTCTCTCTCTCCCCATCCACTCACCCATGCGGACGACGGGACAGGACTTGCGGCATTCCTGGCGACACTTCTTGGGCTTGCACTTGTCCGTGCTGACGATGGCGATACGCGTGAGCTTGTCCGACATGCTGGCTGCTTCTCCTCTCCACGCGTCCTGCGGGCGTCTCGTGGCTTCTTCCGAATGGCGAATTCAATTGGACCAGGAGGGGGCTTTTCTCGGCACCCTCGGAACCAGACGCTTTTCTCGGCACCAGTCACTTTCAGCATTCATTATCGAAGGGACCTGACTAACCCTCTTTCTCGTCACGAAAACCTGTTCATTCGCAAATGTTGGGTGGTACTGGGTGCAAATGAATTACCCAAATGCACCCAGAGTACCGTGAGGGTTAGGTTAAAGTGAAAGATCTGAGCATCATCTCTTAGTGAAACCAAGTGAAACCTGTTCAAGCTTCACTCGATCGGCTTAAAATTTGTACTGAAAGGGTTAGCGTTAGAGTGAAATGTATCCATGCCATCCCACAGTGAAACCAAGAGAAAAAACCGCCAATTTACCCCCGCTTTTGACGAAAAGCAGTATTAATTTATGCGTCAGGCTATATCTTTTTGAAAGGGAAATTAAATGTGGAGATTTTGGCTCGACCCCAGCGGAATTGCATACCCCTTCCCAAACCGATTGAAACTTGATAAATTGCATATTTCGGTTTTTCAACCCGCCGATTGCCAATGCGCTCACTAACTGTCCGTCCTGTCGATCGCAACATGCACGCAAGGTTCGTCGTGGCGCATTATTGGACAACTCGCTCTTTGTTTATTTATCCGGTTGGGAAAGTGATTGATAGATAACCAAGCGTCTGGCGTCAACCAGGGCTCGCTCGCCTAGTGGTAGCACGAAGACCAATCGATCGTCAGCACTGGGGCAGAAACAAGACAACGCAAGCAAAGCAGCAATCGAACGAACAAAAGCAATGGTGGTGTGTATGTATAAATGTAATGAAGGCTGCGCGCGCCATTTCGAGACGGCGAGCGCGCATCGAGTTGTGTGTCTGTGTCGGACGGGTCTATAGCGGTGCTGGAGCGGTGGAGGAAATATAAAACGCCTTGTTAAGTAAGTTACTGATCTAACACCATCGACGACGCGCCGCTCGCCTTTGCTGCGTCCTTCTCCTTGGACGCCGCGACGTTGAGCTGCAGCTGGTCCTTGAGCTTTGCGGCGGCCGGCTCGATGAGCTCGATGTTCTGCTCCAGTTCGCGCAGGTCGCGCTCCTTGGCGAAGCCCTTGCTGGCCTTCATTCTGTTGTTGTAGAAGCGCTCCTCGCGCTTCTCCTTGATCTGCTGCACGCGCTCGATGGCGTGGATCGTGGCGCCCATGAGCTCGCGGTCGTACTTGACCGCGCGGTTGCGCACCTTCTCAAAGTCGAACGTCGTGTCCAGCGCCATCTCCTTGCCCGCAGCCTTGCGGAACGACTTGGTCCATTTCACCTTGCGCGGGTTGCGCTTGCGGTTGAAATTCTTGTGGCACTTGGAGCGGCAGAAGCGGAAGATCTTGCTGTCGTTGCGCACGAACGTCATGCCGTGGCCCGGGTACACGGGGCTGGAGCAGAAGTAGCACGTGTTGATTCTCATGGCGGCTTACTGCGTCGAGGGTCGAGGGTTGCTACAGGGTCTTGCTTGATGCGTTCGCTCGCTGTCTCGTTCTCTGTCTCTTGCTGCCGGAGTGCCTGCCAGCTGAATGGAGCTCTTCTTCCTGAAAAGCCACCACTCAAAACCAATTGGTTGGCTCCCAACCTTCGGCAATTCATCTGCTGTTTTTGCGGCAATTCATTTGGTGGCTGTTTTTGAATTGATATTCCAGATTCTATCAAATCTCATAGCCGGCTAACATGCTAAACGATAGTTTCTCCATAATATAATCCAATCCATAAAGCTCAACTTTGGCTCAGAACCACTATCTAAAAGCTCACTCTGAAAGACATAGTGAAACCAAGTCAGCTGCCAAGATTTTGGGAGTGTACAGGGCTCCCAAAAATCTTGGCAGCTGACTTGATTAAAGTATGGGCCTGCCAAGATTTGTTCGAATGGTTCGTAACAGTGCCAATAACGTTATAAATCATTCAGTTTACAGTTAAGAACATGGCTGGATGGATTGGCCAATCAGATCGCTGGAATCCAAAATTGTAGGATCTGATTGGCTGGTTCGAGTAACTGTCGTTTGGATCTTTTTGTGCAACGGACGTGTCCCGAAGTCGATTGTTTTCGGGACATGATCTGAAATAGTGGGAGGCAAATAAAGCGTTTTGATTGGAGTTAAATCACTGAATTTATGTGCTATTTCAACTAATCAGGAGTGCCTGACTGGTGATCATGAAGAGTTGCTGGCAAGATGCGTCACTGATGGTAGTGACGCTGCGTTTGCATGCGAGGGCAGGCGCTCGTATCATGGATTCTGTCGCGACCAGGATGGCGCCCAGAGGGTAGGTAGCCCACCCATGATGGAAGTCCTCGCACGTCATGAATGCGATTCAAGCCGTCCGAGAACGCCGGCGTCCGATGATTACGACCTCCATCCTCCTCTTCATTTTCCAATTTCCTGTGCTACACACTACACCCAAGCCAAGGAAGGACGCAACTAGTTGAAAGACAACACCGAGATCTACGATGACCAAGTCCACGCTGACCACAAGCAATGGCGCGCCCGTACCGCAAGACGGACTCACGACGTCCGCCACCGCGGGCGAGCAAGGCCCAGTCCTGCTCCACGACTTCGTGCTGCTCGACCACATGGCGCATTTCTCCCGCGAGCGAATCCCCGAGCGCGTCGTGCACGCGAAAGGCGCCGGTGCGTTCGGATACTTTGAGGTCACCAACACAGAGATCACCAAGTACTGCAAGGCGAAGCTCTTCTCCCAGGTCGGCAAGCGCACGCCGATCGGCGTACGCTTCTCGTTCGTGAGTGGGGAGTCTGGCGCTGCCGACACGGTGCGTGACCCGCGCGGATTCGCGGTCAAGTTCTACACGGAAGAAGGCAACTGGGACCTCGTGGGGAACAACACGCCGATCTTCTTTTTGCGCGACCCGATGCTCTTCCCGAGCTTCATCCACACGCAGAAGCGCAACCCGGCGACGAACCTGAAGGACCCGAACGCTGTGTGGGACTTTGCGTCGCTGCGTTCCGAGACCGCGCACCAGATGTCGTTTTTGTTCTCGGACCGCGGGATCCCCGATGGCTACCGGTTCATGAACGGCTACGGATCGCACACGTTTGCGAATATCAATGAAGCTGGGGAGCTCACGTACGTCAAGTACCACTACAAGTCGGACCAGGGGGTCCGCAACTTGGCGTCTGAGAAAGCCAAAAAGATCGCGGGCGAGGACCCGGACTACGCTACGCGGGACCTGTACGAGGCGATCGCGCGCAAGGAATTCCCGACCTGGACGCTGTCCATCCAGGTGATGACCCCGGAGCAAGCCGAGAAGAGTGAGATGAATCCGTTTGACGTGACGAAAGTCTGGCCGCACGCCGAGTACCCGCTGATCGAAGTCGGCAAGATGGTGCTCAACCGCAACCCGGAGAACTACTTTGCCGAGGTCGAGCAGCTCGCGTTCGCGCCGTCGCACTTCATCCCGGGCATCACGACTTCGCCGGACAAGATGCTCCAAGGTCGTTTGTTCAGCTACGTGGACGCGCATTTCTATCGCTTGGGCATCAACTACCAGCAGCTCCCTGTGAATCGACCGCTCTCGGACGTCCGAACCTACCAGCGCGACGGGCTCATGAACTCTGGGAAGAACATGGGCGGCCTGCCAAACTACTTCCCCAACAGCGTCGACGGCGCGCCGAAGGAGTCCAAGAGCGAAAAGTTCGTCGCGTACGCTGGGGACCACAAGGTTGTGGACAAGTTCTCGACCAAGGACGACGACAATTTCACGCAGGCACGCCACTTTTACCGCAAGGTCTTGGACGAAGCTGCGCGCGAGCGGTTGACTTCGAGCGTCGCGGAGAACCTCGCGAAGGCCACGAAGCCCGTCCAGGAGCGCACGATCGAGATGTTCTCGCAGGTGGATCCGGACTACGGCCAGCGCATTCGCGAGAAGATGGCCGACGATGACGCGCTCAGTGACGATATGGCTAAGGTGTTGGTCATTGAAGGTACACTCAAGACCGCGCCGATTAAGAACGGACCGAGTGTGTTGATGGAGGTGCGGCCATAAGAAGTACAGAGAGGTTGCCGCTACGTCACATCATGAAGGCTGGGAGGCAGTCCCCTTGCAGTGTTTTCTATTCATTTTAATCTCTCTATTCGATTCTAACAAGACGGATATCGCAATATCATTCAGCATCGTGAAAAAATCAACATAAGAAGGCTGATATTCTGACTAGCAAAAGTGACCAAGGACTACTTGATCCAGTCACCTAGTGCAGCATATAACGCTAGCAACGCTCCCACGTTTTGAGAAAACTTGCACAACTTCATACGAGGTTTGATCGAGCCGTTCTCAGCGAAGCGAACCTAAACTTTGCTGTTACGGTAACTACTGCAGTAGAGTCCCTTTATTGCACCCTCAGCCTCAGCCTCATGCTAGCAGCGAGAACGATCACAGATGCAGATAGTACTGCAAGCATCGCTCTGATCGTTTGACTTTTTGCTCTTCCGCTGAAGATCGCACTAGATGTTGTTGGCTGAGGACTCGTTGCCCCCGTTGTGTTGCTCGTTTCAGTACCAGCCGACCCGCCCAAGGAGCTTGTAGCGGCAGCTGGAGCGCCACTGGAAGAGAAAACACCCAGACTTGGACTAGGCGAGCTGCTTGTCAGAGCTGGTTTGGTGGTGGCAGTTGGAGTCGGAGAGGTATTCTTTCCAGGACTCGGAGCTGGACTTGGGATCGTTGTCAAAATCGGAGCTAGAGTCAAGGTTTTCATCAGACTTGAAGCTGGAGTCACGATATTTTGTCGAGTAGGCGCTGGGGTAGTACCACTACCGGACGCCAGAGTCTTCCTACACCTCTCAATGTTGCTCTAAGCAAACTCTTCGAAGATCAGACTCGACAGTATACAGTTTGGGAGTCCCGCTGCCAACTGCTTCTCGACCGCCAGGCACGCCTCGTCGGGACAGAAATCGTCGAGCTTGTTGCTCGGGTCGAAGAGATGGAACTTCACGCATGGAGCTGCTTCAGCGATGTTGACCAGGGTCTTCTCGATGAGATCCAAACCCGGTTTCAAGCACTCGGGAGTCACAGCGGCACCGGCATTTTGACCATGGGAAGCGAGCGAAACTGCGAGACTGAAGGCAGCGATAACCCGAGTTGCTGTCGTTGCAACCATCGGCAGATAGGAGGAAACCGAGTGGAGATCAGCTCCACCACGTTCTTGAGAGTAATGTTTTTGATTGACGGGAAATCGAGAAATGAGCGAGGGTGGTGGCGAGTCGTCACTGCGACCAGCGTGAATATTTTGGAGGGAAACCACTGATATCTGTAGCTCATACGGCTGGTGGGCAACCTCATTCCTCTCAGCAAGCAGACTTCCATGTTCCTTCCGCATATGACTCAATAGAGATGCGATGGGGGTGGTGCAACTAGATTTTAATCCATCTCCATATACCTAGTTCAGGGCACAGATGGGCACACAATGAACCCGCGTTTCATGCGAGATGCTCCTCATTTCTGCTCATGCCTTCTCAAGCAACAAGAGCAATTGTATCAATCTTTTTGGCCACGGGGCTTGTCTAATGTGTGCGGAAGTCAAATACAGATTTCCATATTGCACAGCTTGTTAGGCTTGATTGCACAGCTTGCGGGTAGCTAGGCTTGATTTACTAGTAGTCAGTTGTTGCATTAGATCCATTGCCCAACCGCGATCGCCTTTGTCATCGCTAATCTCGACAACTCAGTACAACATTGTAGCAATGGTAGCGAGCACTATAGGAAGCGCGACCTTCAGAGCCCCTTCACTTGGCGTATTGGCAGTAGGCTCGCGTCGAGAATCGTTGCGTTGTCCGCATTTCCAATAGTCGACGATCCCCTGAAGAACCCTCGAAACCGCTGGAGGAGCTCACGCGTCCATTCACTTTCTCGCATCGCTCAAGGGTGCTCGTCAGGGTGTCCTTCAGATTGGCCTGTCCGAAGACACAATCGGAGAGCTAGGTAACTTTCTACTTGACAATTGCGAGACACGCAACGTCCGGACAGAAGTGCATTTGTCTGTTCTGATCGACCAAAAGATTGTACTTCACACACACCAGCGCTTCCGCGACCTCGACGTTGACTCGCTGGAATACCAGCAAATCCGAGGCCTCACAATCCACTGCCGCCACGGCGCCGCGCTGCTGAGTTGAGAGACGAGCACTACAGTGAAACAGAGGAGAATCCGGGTCGCTATTGCTGCCACCATGACGAACTACGACCAAGCAGCAGCATGGTTGTAATCGAGCGAGCCGCTGTCGTGCTCGAATTGAGAAGTGCAAAACGTCGGCGAGCAACGATAGAGAGAGAAAGAGAGAGAAGCGCTTATGATCGATGAACAGCTAAGGAAGAGCAATAAGATAGGCGAGGAGCGGGGGAAATTTGATGAGCCCAGTGCAGCAGTTCATAGACAGTCTTCGCATGCTCCGCTAGGTGTTCTACTTGTTTCTCAGTGTGGTAAGTGGGTATTATATTGGTATAACTGAACACCGTCTCCAGGAGTACTGTAATTGATCTTGTCAGGTGCGCTTTGGATTGTGCAAGTGGTGGTCAGGTCCAGCGCTCTTGATGGAGCCACCTGAAGGAACTTGCGCGCTCACGCGTCGTCGAATCAACCACCACTGCCAACCTGGTACATACACTACAGTGAGTTTTAGGAGCCTGCGAGACTGTGAAGGCAACGCCCACCCCGAAAGTGTGGCTCAGACGGCAACACCCCACCCATCTCCCACGGGACAAACATTGATTGACTTGGGGAGGTCATCAATCACTATCGAAGATAATACTTTGATATTTTTTCTAATCAAAATCGATTCACTGACACCTTTCCAAGGTGTCATTTTGATTTACCGGTTTAAATGGCATTCTAAAAGATGGATATTTTTTGTTAGCAAATTTAATCAACATGCAATAGTTAATCAATACATCGTCCACCACATTTGATTAAGTTGAGGAGGGTAGTCTTTACACCAGCCACCCACAAGTACTGTATCGCGCGCCGAGAGCACTGACTTTCCGTTGCAGAAAAAAAGTGAGTTGGTTTGCACATCACACGCATTGGATACACACCACAAATTCCAGCGCCTTCAGCACTCTGCTCTCTATTTGTTTAGCTGCCCACCTACACCGCTACTCACTTCTCAATATGCCGTTCTCGGAGCGCAACAGCAACATCTCCAACTCCCAACCTACCTTGGCACTGTGAGCCCGCCATGGTGGTAGCAAAGGTGACGACCCGGATTCTCCTCGGCTTTGTGGTACTAATGCTTGCCTCTCAGTCCAGCGAGCAGCACGGCGTCATGGCTCGAGACGTCGAGTGCACGGACCCGGAGAAGCTGCTGATCGACAACCTCGAAGCCGAAATCGGGAAGTCGCAGCCATGCGTAAAGTACAAGTTCAGCGACAACACTGAGCAGCCCGCGGATTTTTGCCCCGACGCGGGGTGTCTCGCTGTTTTCAACCAAACAGCGGCCGAGATGCCCGACTGCGTCCTCCGGGACATCTGGGCGAAGCGGTTCTTGCAGCACCTCGTCGAACGATGCGAGAAAGCGAACGCAGGTGGGAATTCTACTGCTACTCCAGTTCCGAGTTCTTCGAACGCTACGACGGCGACTCCAAGCACCACGCCTACCGCTACGCTGAAGCCAAACGCTAGCTCCTCTAGCTCTTTCGATGGGCCGGTGGTGGCTGGCGACGCGAAGACCAGCGCTACGGCTACCTCAAGTCCTCCGCCAGCGCCAAGCGGGGGTGCAACCTTGAAGACCTCTGCTTTGGTCGTTGCACTCCCGTGCGCTCTCGCTGCCCTTGCTACTACGTTGTTCCTATGAGTTGAGTGAGGATCAATAGTAATAAGTAACCTTAGCTGGGTAATCGATGCCAGAATGGATCCTTGTTACGAAAGTAGTTAACCTGCTATGAACATGAAGAAGACTGGACGTGTATTGATGGACTTATCGCCTGTTGTTGTTCTCTACTCCATCTGGAAAACAATAGAGAGTCTGGTTGGTAGTCAGGATACGAAAGGCCGGCAGCATGGTAGCCCGCGATCAAGCACGTGCCTGTCCGAGCTGCGGAACAAGCGTCGCCAGCGCCGGGTCCGCGGTACACGAGTACCCGTGCAGCACGGACGTGAATCCCTCCGCACACGGCTGACACGTGGTCACGGTCGCGCGAAAGTAGTTTGGCGCGCAGCAAGTGCTCTCTGCATCAGCAGGTTGTACGTGCCCCACTTCATCAGACTCCTTGGCGCCCGCTGGCGCAACAGCCGCAGTCATCTGCAGGACGGTCACGTCCGCGATCAGATTGAACTCCTGGCCGACCGTCGCGCCGGTGGTCGCATTAACGTCGAGGGTCGACGGCTCCACGACTCGGTACATGTCGCTCTCTCGGTCAAACTCGACGCGGATGCGCCATGGCGCTAATAGGTTTGGCAGGATGCCTTCGCTGCTCTGAGAGCCCGAGTCGCCGCGTTCGCGAATACAGACGCTCGAGGTACCGCCCGGTTGCACGCACACTGCCGCCTTGTGGTACGGGTCGGTCGTGGCGCTCGTGTCGGCGCAGAACTGGTCGTTGTACGAAGACTCGAACGTGAACGTTTGCGTGGGGAACTCAAAGACCCGGCTGCGCTTCTTCCAGTTCGAGATCTGCTTGGTCGTCGAATCCAGGAAGACGCTGGCCGCAAAGTTGCTCCCGAACGCGACGACTTCCTCGTTCGCCTCCAGCGGCAGGTACAGGCGCACCGACTCGACAAACATGCTCGGCACCGTGTTCTCGTTCACGTTCGAGGAGATTCACCGGTACTTCTTGAGCCACGTGAGGTCCGCCACCGGCGCATCAAACGTCACGGGAGTTCCCGCTACGAGCTTCTTTAGGTTCACGAACGGGTAGAACCCACCGGTTGCCTTGTTGGGGATCGCCTGGGTAGGCAGCAGCACGCGCATTTCGACGCGTCGCGGCGCCGGTGCACGGTACGAGCGCATGCTCAGGATCTGGTTGAGCGTGTAGTGCGGGTGCTCGTCGGGTGAGCCGCACATTGCCGGGGCCACACCACCATTCTTGTATTCGTAAAACTTGCAGAACTGGTGCGCGGCTTCCTGGAGGCGGTGGTCGAGCAAGAGCTTCGTGAGAATCAAGTACGTCATCGCAAAGTACGGCTCGCTCATGGATCCACTAGCGACTTGCAGCGTGCGCAGCATCCGACGCCCTCGGTGCGCATCGTCGTCGCTCTCTGCCCACTCCGCCACGCCCTTCGCTGCCTCGCACCGGATATCCGAGCTTCCGGCGCGGAGAATGCTCTCGCGGATCTGGTCCTGGATCGTGTTCCCGTCGTGCAGCCGGTCCTCAAGGCCGCCGATCGAGTTTACGAGGTTGTAGCAGCGCGCGATCGCGCTCACCACGGTTTGCGCCGCTGCCGAGTTCCCCGACGTCCGGAACTCGTTGATCGCGTCACAGTACGTGGTCATCACCTGCACCAAGTTGGCCACGATGTCGCCCACCTGGCCCGGCGTCACCATATTTTGGAACGCTTTGTACTTCTTTGCAGCGAGTTGTATGAATTTCTGGAGATCGTCCTCGGGCCCCGACACATTCGCGATGACCGCTCTCGTGTCGATGATCATATCCGCGACGCGAGCGTTGACCATCTGGGTGATGTACAGACCAAACATCTCCTGAGTGTCACGGAGCAGCTGGTTCGCGTGCTTGAAGCGGTAGTTGGTGCCGTTGATGTACGTCACTTCGGCCTTGCCCTTGGCGACCTCGAGCCCTTTATCGATCGCGCCACCCACGTCACCGCTGAAAAAACTCGTGACGGCGCTGAAGAAACTGCCGAGTTGCTTGAGGAAATTGTAGCTCTCGGTCTTGCTGAACGCCTTGGTCGCCTCTTTGCCGAGGGTGTTGAGCTCGGCCTCGATGTTGATGATCGCCGTTTGCAAGTAGTCCTCCGTGCGGTAGAACTTTTGCATGAGCGATCGCGTTTCGTTTATGGCGGCCGTGAACACCAGACACTCAGCCTGCCCGGCCTGCCCCAGGAGCCCGATGCCGTCCTTCATGGTCTGGATCGTCTGCTCCGAAGTGGAAGTCACGAGCGCCTGGGTCTTTTTCTGACCGGCGAGAAGCGTCTTGTAGTTGGCACTGTTCTGATCCGTCAACTTCTGGTACGCCGTTGTGACGCTCGTCTTGATGCCGTTCGCCTCGCTCGTCACGTGCTGCTTGAGCTCGGTCGTCTTCTGCGTCACGTGCTCGCGGGTCTTCTGGCCCTCGTCCCTCACGACGCCGATGATCTCGTTCGACTTGACGTCAATGTGGTCGCGGATTTTCTGCCCTTCGGCGCGGATCTCCTTGCGGGTCTCCTGCGCCTCGGCCTTGACGACACCGATCACTTGGTTGCCCTTCTCGTCGACAAACGCGCGGGTGCGACTGCCTTCCTCCTTCACGGTATTGATGATCTGGTTCGTCTTCGTGTCGATGAACTGCCGCGTTGACGCACTCTCTTCCCGCACGACGCCGATGATCTGGTTCGTCTTGGTGTCCACGAACGCGCGCGTCATGGCGCCTTCTTCATGCACGACCCGCACGATCTCGTTCTTCGCCTTGTTCACTTCCTCGCGGGTCGTCGCGCCTTCCTCGCGGACGACGCCGATCACCTGGTTGGTCTTGGTGTCGACGAACTCCTTCAGACCGTGGGTTTCCTTCGACATGTGGTCCTTCAGCTCGTTCGTCTTCGCGGTCACAAGCGCGCGGGTCGCTTCCGCCTCCTCGCCGATCTGGTACTTGAGCTCTTGCTTGCTCTGCTCGATCTCGTTCAGAATGGCTTGACCGGTCTCGTCGAGTCGCTGCTCCAGGCGCTGGGAGCTGTCGTAAATGTCCTCGCGAATCGCGGCCGCCTGCACCCCCACTTGGTTGTACAACACGACGGTACTCTCTTCAATCGAGGACTGCAGCTGCTGCCCCACACTGCCAATGAGAGCGTTGAGCTCTTTGCGAGAGGCTTCGATGTCACCGCGAATCAGCGCGGTCTGTGCCACCATCTGAGTCTTAAGATCCGTCATCTGGGTGTTGATTGTCGTGCCGATCTTGTTGGCGACGTCCTGAAGCGTCGAGAGCAGCTCAAACTGCTTCTTCTCCTGGTCAAACACGTCCAGTTTCTTGCGCACGTCCACTTCGAGGACGTCGTCGAGCGCTACCACTCCGCTGCGCCGAGAGCGCTCGAAGCTGAGCACGATCTCCAGGACGTCGTAAAAATCCGCGAGCTGGCAGATCGACAGAGGAGGCTCCTCGCTTGCGTGACCGCACACGAGAGGGAGCACGTACTTGACGAGGATGGGGAAGTCGCTCACAGTAGCATTAACGTCCGTCAAGGCAGGCACGAAACCGCCGAATGGCTCAGCCATGTACGCCTCCAGCGCGCTGACGTCGCCGCTGTTGGTGATGCTCACGATCTTGTTGATGTGGAACGCTGTCACCTGATCGCTTAGGAACGTCAGCATGGGCAGGAACGCGTCCAGACGGCGGGGGTTTTCACCAAAGCTGGCGTGCAGCACGAATGCTGAGAGGTGGTTCGCAGGGTGCGTCACACTCCCGAGGGCCTTCTCGTCCAGAACGTCCACATATGGTGCACGGAACGTCACGAGCGTCACGAGGCGGTCCAGCAGCGGATCCGAAGTCGCGGCTGTTGCCACAGAGCTAGTACCTTGGTAGACCTTCACGATCTTGGACGCCGTTTCCAAAGTCGAGGTGCGCAAGCCAGAGGCGCCTTCGACCATCAACCGGTACTTGAGCGCGATATGCTGGTCGAGCAGCTCAAAGTAGACCCCCAGGCGACACATGGAAAGCTCCAGCTTCGCCGTCTTGCAGATCGTGCTCAGCATGCTGCCGACTTCGTCAAAGTCACTCAACGTCCCATCGGCGTAGGCTTCGAGGCGGTCCAGGTCGTTCACTAAGGCGTAGTCGCGCAGAGTACCGTAGCGGGCGTCGAGCAGGGCGTCATTGTACACGATGACGAACGGCAACATCGCTTCGTAGGTCGCTGGGGCGAACTCGCGCTGAAGAAGAAGCGACGCGATCATCAGAAACTCGGGCGAGCTGCTCGTGGCGTACAGCGCTTTGATTGGCACATTATACAGCGACGCGTTTGTACCGCTGAACAGGAACTGGTTGAGAACGTTCGGTGCGTTCAAAGCATCGGCGGAGGGCGACTTTTGCGCAGTCTCCATCACCGCCGCGACCGCCTTCGCAGCGTTCAGGACCTTTGTGGACAAGAATTTGTCGTCCAGGACCGCCTGGTAGAGCTCTCTAATCTTTCCGTCCAGTTCATCCATCGTGGCCGAGCCGGTCGTGAAGATCGACGACGTGTACGACTGGTATTGCCCTTCAGCAGGACGGCAACTGGTCAGCGCGAGAACGCCGTTCACACCTCGGAAATCAAGACACTGGCCGCTGGACTTGCCCCCTGGGCGGACAACCAGCTCCTTATTCGCAGTGTACCGCCACTTCTGGTCAGCGCTGCCGTCACAGGCAGCGAGCTGCACGACGCTCTCTCTAGTCGAGGTCAGGCACATCGTTCCATCGAGGCGCACGTCGTTCGCAGGCGTGAACTCCCACAGCTGGCCGTGATCGCCGACACACTTGGTCACGGCAACGTCGGACTTGGCGGCACCAACACAGTTGCTGCCAGCAGAAGCGGGGGCTCCGGCGTACACGAGATCTCCGATCACAGTCGGGAACGCGGACGAGGTGAAGCGCTGGTTGTCGCCCTTGCTGCACTTTGCAAGTTGGAGCTTCTTGTCCGCGGTCTTTGCGGCTTCGAGACACGTGTCCGTCAGCGCGCGCCATTGCCCTGAGGACGCGGCGTACCCTCGAGGAACGATCTCGCCGTTCTTTGTCGTGCGCCACTTCTGTGCGTCGCTCACGCTGGTGCACGAACGCACGAGCACTCGCCCACCCGAGGTTGTGTCCACTTCGAGGCACATGCTGTCTGTCGTGCGGAGCTGTCCGTCGGAGGTGACCTCCCACAGTTGGTTCGCGAGACCGTGGCAGCTGTAGATGTACGCGTAGTCTGTTCCTGGAGGGTAGTCGACGCAGTTTTGCCCGTCGGACCACGGACCAGCGACTTTGATCACGTCCTTGGACTTGGGTCTGAGCGAGTCCGAGCGGAAGACTTGGGTTTCCTTGTCGCTGGCGCAACTAGAAAGCGTGAGGCTACCGCTAAAAGGAGTGCTGGCATCGAGGCACTTGGTCACCGCCGTCTTGGACTGGATGCGACCGTCGCTACGGTACGCCCACGTTTGCTTGGCGTCCCCAGTGCACGGACGCACAAGCACTTGGTCGTCTTGGCCGTACTCGACGCACTGACCACTGTTGGTGCGGAACTCGCTCTTCTCGGTGATCGACCAGCGCTGGTTCGGCATGCCGTGGCAGTAGAACACGTACGCAATGCCCAGTTCGTAGTTGAAGTCGAGACAGTTGAGGCCAGCCGGGAAGCCACCCACCTGGACGATGTCGGAGCGGTCTTTAGGCAGGAACGACGCCGAAAATTGCTGGTTCGGCGCGCCGTGGCAGCCGTAGAGAACGAGTTTCCCGTCGGGCGACGACGCGTCGAGACACATCCCGAGGCGCATCGAGTACGTCCATGGGGCGACCTGGAAGCCCTGCGGCTTGATCAGACCGCCGACAGCGTACCAGATCTGGCGCCGCGTCGCGTCGCAAGGGATGACTGCGACCTTGTCGCTGTCGTCAAAGAACTCGAGGCAGTTGTTCTCCGCCGAGCGGATCTGACCCGCCGCGGTGAGCTCCCACTGCTGGTTCTTCTCGCCGTGGCACTGGTACGGGTACGCGTAGTCCGAGTCCCAGGCATGGTCGATGCAGTTTGCGCCAGCGGGCCACGCCGCGACTTGGAGGCGGTCGAATGCGTTGACGCTGCGAAGGGTCCCGCTGAACGCTACCGCAGCCAACGCGGTGGTGACAACCGACCGGACGAACATTGAAGAGCAGCGTGAGCTTGACCGAGATGGAGATGGCGGAGACGGGAGACGCTGGTGAAGAGCGAGGAGAGCGAGGAGAGGGGGGCTGCTGCTGTGCGGCAGTGAGCAGATTGAAGAGTGAGAAGACTGGTGGCGGGGGTCTGAAGGCACGCTGCCTGAGGGGTGGCAGCCTGGACGTCTGTCGTGGACACTGTCCTCTACTACCTACTGTACTCTGAAGGTGGTCGCTATTTGCATGGACGGCAAGCCACGCTGGAGTATCTTGCGAGGTGCTGATTTGTGGTGAGCTGGTTGCATCAACAGACGGACGACGACATGACCCCCCGGTGGACGGACGGACAGGCAGCTCTATTTTTTTGTAGCTAAAGTTTTGCTTTTCCCCATTTCTGTGTGTGCAACAGTGGCATTCGGTTGGTTGAAGTTTCTTAATCTAAGGAGGTATTTTACGAACGACGGGCGGATCCGAAGTGTACCACCCATCCTAGCGGTCCTCTAACACTTTTTTCTACGCTGTCGTTGCGAGCGATCACTACTGCTCGTCGGTCGTCTTTTTCAGTTCATGAACAGTTTAAAGTGACTGGGAGCATATAAATGTGTAGCAGGTAGCAGAGAAAACTAGAGTCCGCTGCGTTTTCGCTGTTCGTTTGGCATTCGGAGGTGCGCCAAAGCCATTTGCCATGGTGCCGCAGCTCTGCTGCTGCTGCTGTTGACGAATGGTGCGTACAGCAGGGAAACGTTCCCCCATGTGAGGAACGTCTCCCTGTTGTGTGCACACATGTGGTGTGATCATCATGTAGGTGATCATCCACGAATCGGAAGGACCTTCTTCAGAAAAAACGGACATCCAGACGAGCCAACCGCGCTTTTGATCACGGTTTCCAACGTGAAGTATGTACCCCGTGACGTGCCCACCGGATGGCCACTTGAACACCATGAATTACTCTACATTTGTAGACGGACTGCATCGATCCCAAAACGGTACAGCGAATAATACTGACCCATACATCAGAGTCGACGCTCAAACTAAAATACTCAGTTCGCAGCACATCTGCCAATACCAATAGACTACCCCAGTCAGGTCGACAGTAGCGTATGAGCGTCCTAAATCTTAGGCTGCTAACGGGTGTGAGAAAAGTAGTACATTCGCAACCGATTATAGTTGTAGGCGAACTATGTAAATAACATGGAGCCCTTGACAAACTTACCTGGGAGAAGGTTCTTTTTAACTCCACGTTATTCTCAGTCACTCAGCACAAAAAAACACTCTTATAAATGATAGTGCGTGTATAAGAGCAATTTTACAGTGAGGTTCCACTGTGCAAGAACTTCAACTTCAGGACAACTCCTGCTGATTTGCTCCAAGTTTATGCACCAAGTCGGGCAGTTCATCTCCGTTTTTTTCTCATTAGGTGTGCCCACAGCGCACTACAGGGTGCAGTACAGACAAACAATAGAGGATGGAAGTATGATGCTGATGCGAAACAGAGATCGAAGAGAGGGCTTGTGAAAGCAAGCCAATGGCGAGACAATCAATTGCAGGTGCCCTTCAGTTCTTCCTGCTTTCATCTGCGATATCCGTCGTCACATTTGACTGCAGTTCCTGTGTTTCCACCGGCTACGTTAGCGCGGCACAAAGAAAAACAGAGCTATCTGAGCGGTAAGATTTACATGCTTGCCTCGGGATCTGGATGCTAACCCAGAGATTACAGTAGTCGCCTAGAGTTGCACGATCGATAAAATCTGAATACTTTACTTTGGGATCTGGATGCTAACCCAGAGATTACAATAGTCGCCTAGAGTTGCACGACCGATAAAATCTGAATACTTTACTTTGGGAGAGACTCAGACCAATCAACTGTATCCGAGATGTCACTTCTGAGGTCGATGCTTCATTAGCAGACTGCAGTACACGCGGTAACAGCTTCCCCTGAGGTACAAGCTAAACGACAGTACTGTATGCAGCGGCGTGCACAATAATATCGCGCTGGTATGCGTATATCGTATCGCTGATGTTTTTCACTCGGGTAAAAGCTGTCGACTGGGCCGTCGAGGTCTCTGCACAAAGCCTAAACGGTGTTCTTTGTTGGAGTATACTGTAGAATCTCGGTGTGTATTCAAGACAATGAAGGACCAGCTATACGAGCGACTATACGGACGACCGGGGCAGCATCTTGACATATCTACCTGGCACTACACACAAATTCTTCAGGATGGTGGCGGTAATAACGATCCTGATTCTCCTCGTCTTCGTGGTAACGCTCGCCGCTTGAACGGACCAGAGAAGCGTCACAGCAATAGCGGAGTACGTGGCCTCGGGAAACCTTCAGGTCGAGAAGTTTGACAACCACGTTGAACAATGCAGAAGTGCAGGGCTTACTACTGCATCTCCAGGTCGGCCAATACCAATCCGAGAAGGATTTCTGCCCAGACGCAAGCGTGCTTTGCTGCAATCAAGCAGTTAGCGACCGATCTGTCCGACTACTACTTCGCCTTAACAACGCTAATTGAAAAAAATCCCCGCTTGCTGCTGTCGAGAGATGCGATTGCAAGCGATTGCAAGCTAGTCTAGCGCCGTTAGAAGCTCTTCAGGTGGGTCAACGGCTGCTGGCTATGCGAAGGATAACGCTATAGCTACTGCGGGTCCACCGAACGTCGCGAGGACTTTGCACGCGCTATCAGCAATGTTTTGAGACCGTGTCGCGTCGTTGCGCGCTAGCAATGGCTCGGATTCTGTGGCATTTGGAAAGGTTCATTTTGCAAAAGTTAGTCCTTCAACAGCTTGTTCCATTGCTCCAGGTGGGTTTCTTTCTGTTCATCAACATATAGTCGCACCTGGCGCGAGGCATCCTCCGCTTCCGAAGTGAACACCTCGAGCATTTGCGTCAGCGCGTTGGTCCGGAGTCGTCCCTCGCATCTCGGTCACGAACCGTCGGTAGGTTGTTGCGTGCGGAAAGCTCTCAATTCGAGAATGCGAGCGAGGAAGCATACGTCTGTATGTGGGGGTTGCTGGTCAAGAAACGTCACGCTAAGCTAGGAAACGCGAGGGAACGACATCCACCTACCTGGTCTCTATCGAGCAACATGTTAGTGACCAATCGATTTCCTTGTGACGTTCAATGGCGGAGATTGACCACCCAGACCATCAGAGCCAACCGGCAATGTCACTTATATGGGAGGGAACTCAAGCTGTGCCTCTACATGCAAAGGTGACATACCCGAACTCTCAAACAATCTTGAGAGAGAGCCCACCAACCCATCTGCCAAACTTGATGGACATTGACTGATTCGAGACCATTTCGGTCGCGAACGCTGTATTTTTACAAAAACATCGCTGATTTGATTTTTTTGTGGAGGGGGTAGGTACTTGTGTAGTAAAAGGCAACTTTGATGTGCATGAGTGATGGTCATATAGTTGCCTTTTCGTGAGAGTGATCGTCATACCAGTAGAATGATTGCTGGATGTTCTCGATTATGTTTGCTTCGATTGGTCGTGAGGTTGTTGCTCACTGTTTCCGATAGACATCCACGCACACATAACTGGGATATCAGGGGTTCGCTGGGCATCGCCAACCACTTACTGGAGCGAAGCTGTCTATTTTGACGCGAGGATAAAGTACGTAGTCTATTACTTCTCGCATGCTAGACACCAGTGTCAACAGTATTCCGATCAAGTACACCCAGCACCGTTGCTATTTTGCGGTTAGAAACTACTGGTAGATTGGTGGTACGATATGAAACCTAGAAGCGTCCCTCACGTCTCTCACCCCAGGACTGGGAGCACGTTCATCATGAGCGCGCCTTTGATTGGGTGGGTCAGCGACAGACCGTCCGTGATCGTCTGTCCAGGGACTAGCTCCAAGTGGAACTTGCTCAGCACCATCGCAGCGACGATCTTCATCTCCACCATCGCGAGATTCATGCCCAGGCACGCGCGCGGTCCGGCGTGGAAAGCCGGGAACTTGAACGCTGAGACCTGGAGCAGCTTCCCGCTTTGTGGGTCGATCCATCGCTCGGGCTTGTACTCCTTCGCGTCGTCGCCCCACACGTGCGGCATGCGTCCAAGCACGTACGATGAAATAGAGACAGCCTGACCCTTTTGGATAAATGTGCCGTCCCGCAACGTCACATCTCGGTTCGCGTATCGGCTGTTCCGCGGCACAGCTGGGTGGAGTCTCATCGTCTCGCGCAGAGCAGCTTCCACGTACATCAGCTCGCCCGTTTGCTCCATGGACACGGTGGAGACCTTGCCCTCGAAAAGGTCTGGGAGTTTGCTGGCGAGTTCGTCGCGGATCTTCCTCTCGACGTGAGGGTGTTGACTCAGTAAATAGAAGAACCAGCTGAGCATCTGTGCGGTGGTGTCTCGCCCTGCGATCAAAAAGTTGACGACAATGTCTCGCAGAAACACCGGGTCGAACGCGTCAGATTGGACCTTATCGTCAGCACTCACATTGTCGAGGAAGAGCGACACTATGTCCTTCTTTGGAGACCCCCGCTGCTGGGACTGCGAGGCTCGGTTGTCGAGAACCCGAGCGATGATCGCGAGCACCGTGTCATCGATCGCGCGGATGTGCTGCTTGAACTATCTTTCGATGCCGATATTGAGCGCACGCTGCGTCTTCCAGAGCCAGGACGGACGCAAGATGCGAAGCACGAGGATATGCTGCGCGCTGTCGAAAGCGACTGTGAACGGGTGATCCTCAGTCGACTCGAGAGTTCCAAGCTCGACCCCGAACCCGATTTCCGCGAACGTGTCCATCGTGAACCGGTTCATGAGCTTGAAGACGTCGATTGGCTGGCTGGACGCCGCGGTGCGATCCAAGATACCACTGAGCGTCATCGCGTGCTTCTGGATGCTCTCGGCCATCGACTCACGTAGCGACCGCAGCGAGAAGAGGTTGCTGGCGGTTTTCCGCTGGTGAGCCCACTGCTTGCCGTCCGCAGCGAAGATGCCGGCGCCGAGCAGGCCCTGGAAGATGCCGATGGTCACCGGTCCTTTCACGAACACGTCAAAGTGGGTCTTGAGCACGTCTTCAAACTGCTCGGGCTTGGTGAGCACCAGCATATCCGGGTTGCCGAGGATGCGCACCCAGAAGGATTCCCCTTTAAAGTACTCGGCCTGCTGGGTGATCCAGTCGGCCCAGCGGTGACCGTGCTTCATGGCGTGGAACGTGTTGTAGAAGATCGGGAGCGTTCCTTTGGGGCGATGGCGGGGTTGGGTGGCGGTCTTCGACGGCACAAGCTGCTGGAACGTCCATTGACCAGCGAGGCTTGCAGCGAGGAGCAGCAGAAGCCCAGCGCCTGCGTGCTCTTCCCAGTAGCTCTGGAAGGTGAAAGGAGACCACATTGTGTGAGTTAGGTAGAACGAAAGAGGGGGATCTTGGGATCAGGAAACCTTGGGAGAATGGAAGACGGTGTGGGATTTGTGAGCCTCGAGTGGTAGGCTGCAAATTGCGGAATGGGAGTGTTGTGTTGAGCGTCTGAACAGGTCTCGACTCTGGGTGAGGGGAAGTGACGCGGCTGGAGGGCCATCGGCAGATGATTTCCACCACAATGATGACCACCGGGGGCGTACGATGTGACACATTTGCTCTTACTAGTAATGCACAAACGTTGAAGCTTCAGCTTTGCCAGTCCTGCCACTGAGCTTGACGCTGAGCGTAAACGTGGCTGAAAACCTCATCAGTCTTGCCAAAACTTGATTCTGTACAGTGAATACTCGGATTCGTGTGCAATTAATTACGATGCTCGGATGAGTGGGCGATAATGTACTAGGACACTCAGCCACGCATATTCCCATGTTATGCACTGAAGTTTGTTGGATGTTGCCTCGCTCTACTTTGCAATTGATTTACAACAAGTATAAAGACTGTAAAGCCTGTACAACAACTGTAAAGACGGCAAAGTTTGGTGAAGAGCACTGAACACCATTCTGAGTAATAAATCGTTTTTGAGAGAATGATCAGCAACCCAGGTGCGCATTTATCCGAGTTTACTGACACCTGATTAGACGATTCTAATCTTCAACGATATTGAGCATGAGGGATGCCGTGACGCACAGCAGCGGGGCAGTGTCGTCGTTGTGCATTCCATTGCACAGCTACGAGAGAACTGCTTCAAATAATTTGTTCGACGAAGGCAGCGATTTTAGGATTCTCAAAGACGAATCTGTTTTTTTCGTTAACCATTTCACGTTACCGTTATGAAGGTGTTGAAGGCGGAAATGGCTCTGATCTCTCAACCCATTGAAGAGAGCACTTGAAGTGCTACACAATCCTCGGACAGGTCAACTGTCGCACAAGCGAGCGTTTGCGCTATGGCGCTTTGCAATGGTCTGGGTAGGCGAGCGGGGTTTGCTTCACATATGCGCAAAAACTTCGAGATCGGCGTCGGGTTCTGCTGACTGCTGTCTCAGCCCGAGTTTGCAAGAGTTGCTGCATTTCGTAAACGAACCGTAGACCGGGGCTAAAGGCGGATGTGCGTGACGTGCAACTGCAGGGTACAGTACTGTTCTGAGCACAACGCACTATTATTACAGTGCTTTGTGCTCAGAAACTGAAGATGATTTGTACATCTTCTGAGAAAAAAGAGCGCATCTACTGTGCCAGAGTTGCCATCGATAACGAGTTTACCATGAGTGGATGGTAAGAAACGAAAAAAGCGCAGATCACAAAAGTAGCAAGCGGTTCCTGTCGGTGGAGCAAAACCACTTCAACGTTGCGGAATTATGAATGGCGAGGTGACAGATCTCGTCGCCTCTATACGAAATACTCGAGAGGCGGCCCGCTTCAATCAAGTGTCAAGTGTGCTCTGAACTTTCCCCGATGCTACCACTTAGTAGGAGTCTCCTACTAAGGAGACTCTAACCTACTAGGAGACTTCCGAGCATCCCAAGGATGGCACATAGGAGCACCACGCCCGCAAGAAGCGCCGCAAGGCCCACCACACCCACGACGATATCGCTGACGATGAACACAAACCGCCCCAAAAACACCCAGAAGTGACTTGCTCTGCACACCAGCGTACACAGTGAGAACAGCAACTGCGATCGAAAATATTAGCAGCAAGCACCAAGCGATGATGATAAAACTTGGTGCCGCTCTGTGACACGTGCAGTACTACAACGGAAAAGAAAATTGAGTGAACTACTTATCCTATCCAGCAGCACACAAGAAACGCATGTACTCGATATAGTCTAGCGCTAGGCTTCTAGCGCTGTACCGCGTACACGAGAGGGAAAATCGCGGTCATCACACGTCACAAAACAGATCGACTTGGGCAACCGTACAGCACAACAACGTTCGCGACATCTCCAACTGTCAAGTGTGTTGCCAAGCACCGTCCGAGTAGACAACGAAGCCACTGAAAACGTAGGAGGTTGCAACGAAACCGACAAACACAGCCCGTGCTTCGCAAAGTTGCTCGCGTGTCTAAAATTAGCGTCATAAACATTAAGAATCACAAACTTGACTTGGAGGTAAGTACTACTTGAACTGCTTACCTCCAAGTCAAGTTTGTGATTTTTGGTGCGTCATCTACTTCGCGGCGGGAGGGATACGAAGCCAGCGCCTACTGGCTAACTCTACCAGAAATCACTCGAGTAGTTCAGTCCAACGGAAGCTCGTCGCACCTGGCAAAGCCGCAGCGACGCAAATCAAGCTGAAGAGACAAAAGAAGAGAAAAGTGTAGCCAATAATGGCCAGAGTGATTCAAAGCTTTGGAAAATCGCCTTGTTCCGCACGCCATCGTAAACTGGCAGGACCGCGACTGCGACGAGCGACATCACGATGCAAGTGAGCGTTGCAGCGCAGAGGACGCACAGAATGCAGCCCATAGCGATTAGAGAGAACTAGCGATGTTGAAATGGTAGCCTGAGCTCTAGGCGGGTTAACTTCCATCACACACACACGCACACTCCGACGTGCCCTGTAGCGTCAAGAGTACCTTTTTTCGTAAGAAGGGTTTGACCACCTCCATCCCTTCGCCCTTGCCGGCACTGCCATTCTCAAAGAGGAGGTCCGTTCCTGTAGGAGAGCAACATAAAATCACGTGAGACCTCGGATAGTAGCATGAAATGATCGTTGGATAGCCTCAGAAGTTCAGTCGTCAACGGTCTTTGTCTGAAGTGGGTGGTCGTCCGTCCCCCGTGTGTCTGCTGGAGTACTATGTCCAAAGTCCGTCAACAAGGCAAGGCAAACGCTCGCAAGAGTCCCTATCAATGGACGGTACAAGACTCGCACGGGGGCGAAGAGCTCTCTCTCACACACACATACACAACCTTATGCCTCTGGTTTCAGACAGAAAGGAGTTTGGCTTCTGAAGGAGAAGGCGGCGGCCACTGACTTTTGCGTCCCCCACTCAAAGTGAAGATGGCTGGCTGGAGATATGAGCAGATTATTACGCCTCCATCGATCGAGACGAGCAAAAAGCTTGTCTGTCACAAGACAGGTTGACAAGAGGTTCCCCTCGAGAAAAATCGATTATTCCTTCCTGGCACGTGTCCCATGCACCCATTCCAAGGGGATGATGACGCCCTCACACCTTCCTCCAAAATTTTCGCTTACACATCCCAAGCCAAGCCATGCTGGACACCTCCACTCGTTGCATGTTGACCATGTAATACCCAATGGAATACACACCAAAGGGCATGAGCAATGGCGAAGATACTGTTACACTATGGCAACCAGGAGCTGGTGCATCGCCATGGCGCGTGTTCAGTGAGGACGACCGACGACGACGAAGCATTCAGCAGAGAGAAGAGAACGAGTGGCGTGATGGTGACACGCAAAAAGAAGCAACTTCCGACGTTCGCGTCATCATCCTGGTTGCCTCAAGATTGCTTGCTCTGCTTCAACTATGCAATTACAAAGTTCCCACTTCAAAAGGTTGTGGGTCTGGAAGGTCGGAAGGTAGTGGATTATGCAGTTGCTCAGTGTGGTATCAATTGAAAGGTGAGACAGCTCCGACTCTTCACCATCACTCTCGTATTTGGCCTCAGGGGGGGGGGGGGGCACAAATAATTCGCTGACTCACGTATATAAACTTAAAAGTACCTTTGTTTAGTAGATGTTTCAACATACAAGTTTTGTCAACAAAATTGTTTATTTGTATCCTTTTTGTTTATGCAAAAGAGAATGTGCTCAAACATTTTGATACAAATTTAGGTCGATAGCTGCCCAAAACCTCAAGTTTAATGAAATTTATAAAACTAAATGGTTACAATAAGTGCCACAAAGAAAAATGCGTACCGTACCTAGTATGGAACTGAGAGTACGCGCAAACGTGCTGAGGGGCCTTTGCGTTGAAGCAGCGGTCCTTCTGGCGCATTCATTCCAGCATTTGCTTCCCCACCCCCACAAGCGACTGACCGACCGCAGGACAGGACAGGACAGGACAACAACAAGAAGAAGAAGAAGCAGAGTCCAACGCACGCCCCTTCCTTCCTGCGTGACTCTCTCTCTCTCTCTCTCTCTCTCTCTCTCTCTCTCTCTCTCTCTCTCTCTCTCTGTGAAGAGCGTGTACGAAGACAGTGAAAGAGAAAAGCAGATCCCCCCACCCCACCCGCCACAACAACCATGAGCTACCAGCTGCCGTCAGTGTTCCTGCAAAAGTTCACGCCCAAGGAGATCGCCGAGCTCAAGCGCGCGTTCAAGGAGCACGACCACGACTACGCCGCCGCGATCGCGCTCACGGACCTGCCGACCGTGCTGCAGAAGCTCGGCGAGAATGTGACGTCGAACCAGGTGACGATTATGCTCAAGCAGGTGGCGCTCGACCGTCCGAGCACCATCAACTTCCACGAGTTCTTGGAGCTGCTCTACGACTTCCGCAACGGCGCGATCGCGCTCGACCCGAGCGTACTGATGGGACAGGCGTCGATCTCGCCGATCCCGACGCCTGCTGCACCAACGCCAGCGCCAGCCCCAACTCCCGCTGCGTCTGCGCCAGCGGAGACGACGCCTTTCTTCGCGAAGAAGGCGACGTGGGCACCAAACCCGGCGACGCCTGCCGCCGAGCCTGCTCCTCTCAAGCCGCAAGCGTCGTTCGCGCAGAAGCCGCAGTGGCCACCTACCACGTCTTCTGCTGCTGAACCTGCAGCACCGCCAGCAGCGACGCAAAAAGGGAAATGGCCACCTGGACCAGCGGCGGCGACGACGAGCACCTCGACCCCAACGCATGAACCACAGCCGCCAGCGCCACATGTGCAGTGGGCTCGCACGACGCCCCCGAAGGAGTCGACGCCTGCAAGTACCCCTCAGTGGCCTGCTGCTACAAGCGGAAACTCCCCGGCGAAGCCGCAGTGGCCACCATCTTCGCCAGCAAAAGACAGCAGCGCGAAACCACAGTGGCCGCCGTCGTCGCCAGCGAAAGATAGCGGTGCGAAGCCTCAATGGCCACCGAAATCGCCAGCGAAAGACAGCAGTGCAAAGCCACAATGGCCACCTGCTGCGCCTACGGGTCGAGAGCAGCGATCGCCGAGCCAGGCTCAGCAGTGGCCACCAGCAGCCGCTTCGAAGCCTTCCACGAGCCCTGTTCCGAAGGCTCCGCAATGGCCACCAGCAGGTCAGCCGACCGCAAGCAGTCCAACGAAGCCCCAGTGGCCGCCAAACCAGCCAGCGCAAAGTGCAGCAGAGGCTGGTGGTGTTTCGCCTTCACGCTCGCAATGGCCGCCTGCAGCTGAGGGCTCGAGTCCTACTACACGTGCTAGTTTGACTTCTCAGCCGACTGCTCCACGCTCGCCGCCGCGATCGCCTGCCCGCTCGCCCGTGCAAGAATCTTCGTCGGCTGACTTGGATGCGCACACGATTGGCGTTTTGCAGCGCCGTGCCAGTGCCGTAGCGAGATACAATGCGAATGCCACGATTCACGAAGTGAAGGGATCTGCTGGCGGCTTGCACTCGTACTCGGAAGAAGAGACGTCTGCGTTCACGGAGCACATCAACAACACCCTGCACAGCGACAAGGACGTCGCGCCTCTTCTCCCAATGAACCCAGTCGACGGTTTGTTCCGATCTGTGAGCGATGGTATCTTGCTCTGCAAGTTGATCAATGCTGCTGTCCCAGAGACGATCGATATTCGCGCAGTGAACATCAAGAAGAAAGCAAAGGAGCTGAATATTTATGAGAAGACTGAGAACCACAACCTCTCGATCAACGCGGCGAAGAGCATCGGCTGCAGTGTGGTGAACATTGGCCCAGCAGATCTGATGGAAGGAAAGCCGATTCTTGTGCTCGGTCTGGTGTGGCAGATCATCAAGATCCAGCTGACGTCGTCGATCAACTTGAAGAACCACCCGGAGCTGATGCGTTTGCTGTTTGAAGGCGAGTCGCTTGAAGAGTTCATGAAGCTTCCCCCAGACCAGATTCTGCTGCGATGGATGAACTATCATCTCAAGGCGGCGGGTCACCCGAAGACCGTAAAGAACTTCAGCACCGATCTCCAAGATGCGACGGCGTACAGTGTGCTGCTCCACCACATTGCGCCAGAGCAGTGCGACTTGTGCCTCGAAAGTGTGCCAGAAGAGCGCGCAGCGCATGTCATCCGCAATGCGCGCCGATTGGAGGTCGAGACTTTCATCAAGCCGCGTGATATCACGAGCGGCAACCCGAAGCTGAACATGTCGTTCGTCGCGCAGCTTTTCAACACGTGCCCAGCGTTGGATGTGATCGAAGAGGAGCTCAAGCAGCTGGAGGAGATCCTGTACGACGACATTGGCGACACTCGTGAAGAGCGCGTGTTCCGAATGTGGATCAACTCGCTGGCAATCGATGGCGTGTACATCAACCACTTGTTCTCCGACATGCGCGACGGCATCAACCTTCTGAAGGTGTTTGAAAAGATCGAGAAGGGGATCGTGTCGTGGCAGAAGGTCAACCTGGTGGCGCCAAACAAGTTCAAGCAGGTGGAGAACTGCAACTACTGCGTCGTGCTGGGCAAGCAGCTCAAGTTCTCGCTCGTGAACATTGGTGGTGCGGACATCTTTGAAGGCGCCAAGAAGCTGATCCTGTCGATCATCTGGCAGAGCATGCGCTACTACCAGTTGAAGCTGCTCAGTGGACTTGCAAAGGGACGTGCTGAGATCACGGACAAGGACATCATCGACTGGGCAAACGCCAAGGTTCGCCAGGGCGGACGTATCAAGAGTCAGATCGTGGCGTTCCGAGACACGACTCTGTCGGATGCGCTGTACTTGCTCGACCTCGTGCACGCCGTGGAGCCTCGCGCCGTGAACTGGGACCAGGTCGCGCAGGGCAAAACCGACGAGGAGAAGGCGGGCAACGCCAAGTACGCGATCAGTTGCGCGCAGAAGATCGGCGCGGCGGTGTTCTTGACGTACGAGGATATTGTGGAAGTGAAGCCAAAGATGATGATGACGTTCGTGGCGAGTCTCATGTCGCTGGACATGCACAACAGCGCGTAAAGGGAGAAGAAAAAGACACGTGGATGAAGGAAAAATGAATGCGGTGATGCATCACGAAGCGCAGGTGCAGCCAGGTCAGTGAGTGTTTGCTTATCACACACGGTATACTCATACCTAATAAACAACAACAAAAACAGCCGATACCATTAACTGATGCTGAAGCATTTCCCCACTCATTGTCCGTGCACACGAGTCGGTTCAGTGCAACGCCCGCCCGTCGTTCCAAAGGTTGAAGCTGACGAGTCGCAATGAAACCACCGAGTGAGACTGAAGGGACACACATCAAAGAGAGGGAGGGGGTTGCACCCATGACTACCAATCATCAGGATTACTGGAAGGTCTTCCCGAAGACAACAGAAGAAGCAAGCGTGTTTGCCTTATTTGTCGCTGATTTCTCTTGCGAAATGCTGAAATCGTCTTGTACTTGGAGTTCGTGCATTACTTGTACTCCATGCACCCAGACGTTTTCGTTACCGTATTGGATGGACTGCTGACGCTTTCTCCTGGCCTCTCATTCCACGTGCGAGGTGCATCTCGACTAACCTTTTAATCTTTTTTGCGGCAGAAACGAAGCACCGGCAGAGAGCAAGAGAACAAACAGCTTTTCACGCAGGAATTCAAGAGGATTTGAACACTTGTGTGTGATGAAAAAACTCATACCTCACAGCCCCAGAGACGCCTTCGCTTCTCACGCAAGGCGTTCGCTCGCTTGTCAACAGACGAGAAACGCAAATCGGTTGTGAAACTCACCCAATTCACCCATGTGGATTTTCCTCCAAATCAGACGCCCTCACATTCAAATTCCAGCTTCTGATTCGCTATAAATCAGCATCCATCTCATATTCATCCAATCAACGCCTCTATTTCCGTGAAACATTTGAACCCATCGCCTCATCCACCTCTTGGACTTCCCAGGCCACAGAAAGAGATCACCAAAACGAAGATCTCGCATACAAACACCAAGTCAAAAAAATATCAGCCTCCCAGGCAACCAACCTTCCACACAAAGCCACCACAACGCGCCTGCAGTTCCATCGGCAGTTGCGAATCTGCGCGTCGGGCCACACTCACACAAGCCAAGCCAAGCTAAGAAGCACCTTCAAGCAGCCACCAGCAGAGTATGGCGCCCCTCGCGAAGCGCAAGGCGCTCATCATCGCGGGCGTCGTGACGCTCTGCGCGATCATCGGCGCGGTCGTGGGCATCGTGATCTGGAAGACCACGTCCAGCTCGTCAGACGACGCGAACAATAGCAGCGGCACGAGCGGCAGCGAGAGCACCACGGACGCCTCGTCCAAGAAGACCAGTGGTGGCTCCACCGCGAGCGACTCGGACCGCTCGGCCGGCTCCAACTCGAGTAGCAGCAGCAGTGACGGCGCGTCCAAGATCACGTCCGACCCAACCAAAGGTATGCGTTTTTGAATGTGCCTTGTTTGTGTATGCGGTGGATGATTTATAATACATGTGTGTGCTGATATCTTATAATATATCCTGTGCTGCATCCGAACAGCTACGTTCTCGCTGTCTGCGTACGCGATCGGCGACTGGGGCACCACGACCACGCGCGACTCGTGCTGCAAGCGCCGCACGGACCACGATCCAACGAACGTCGACAAGAACGCCGAAGAAGCCGTCGGCGCGCTCATGGGCATCGCTGCCGCGGCCGCCAAACCCAAGCCAAAGGTCGTGATCGGCCACGGGTGAGTGCACTTGTACTTGTGTTGCTAGTGTTTCAAATTGGTATGATGCGCCAATGTGCTAATGCTGTTGTTGTAATTTATGAACCTGTGTAGAGACAACTTTTACTGGACGGGCATCAATGATAAGACCGACCAGACGTACCGCTTCACCAACACGTTCGAAGGCAAGTTCAAGGACGCGGCGCTGATGGACATCCCGTGGGTGAACGTCATGGGCAACCACGACTACGGCGGCGCGAGCTACATCTGCGAGGGCACCAAGGCGTGCGCGGACGCGACGGCGATCGTCGCGGGGCTCAAGAACAAGTTCTCGCTGCAAGCGGACTACAAGAGCCCGAACAACGACCGCTGGATCATGAAGGACCACTTCTACGTGCACTCGATCAAGGACGACGCCTCGGGCGTAAGCATCGACATCTTCAACATGGACACGAACGACGCGGACTCGCACGGCGCGCAGCAGATCTGCTGCCAGTGCTACGGGTACGCGGCTGGCGACGACTCCAAGTGCAAGAACGTCGTGCGCGGCGACGCGTACTGCGCCGGTGGCAGCACGGACATGTACGACGCGTGCATGAAGCAGCTGAGCGCGTGGGGCGACGACTCGCGCACGCAGCTCGCGGAGAAGGTCAAGGCGTCCAAGGCGACGTGGAAGATCGTGAACAGCCACTACTCGCCGTACAACCACTACGCCGCGGACCGCCAGGACATGTGGAAGGAGCTGCTCGACGGCTTGGGCGTGCAGATCTGGATGAACGGCCACACGCACGGCGAGAAGCACGACCACGCGAGCTTTGGCGTGCACTTTATCGAGAACGGCGCCGGCGGCGGTATCCTGAACGAGGCCGCGAGCGGCATCCCGCCGTACGTGACGTACCTGGAGAAAGTGTGGACGTACGCGAACCACGACTACGGCTTTTTCGAGCTGAGCGCGTCCGAGGAGTGGATGAAAGTGCGCTTCCTCACGTTCGACGACAAGTGGAACATCGCGGACAACTTCGCGGCGTCGACGCTCGGCGGTGTCGCGGACCACCACTGCTGGTACATTCCGGTGGACGGCTCGCTCGGCAAGAGCTGCGACAAGACGAAGTAGGTATCAGCCACAAGGCGCGAGACGCACGCCACGAGCAGCAGCAAGCTCTCTCTCTATGAAGCTGCATCTCTTGCTCCTCGACGACTGCAAGTCTCTCCATTTCATCAGTACTGTACTGTACGTGAGCGTGTCCATAGCCAGTACCTAGCCATCCTGTCCCGCCAATTGCATGCATCCTGTCATGTGTTCGTATCCATCCATCCATTCATCCATCCACACACGAGTATGAACGAAGGGCTACGGAACATGCGTTGCCATGATACTACGTTCGAGACGTTTTGCTTTCCCTCAAATAATACACAAACAAGTTGATTCGTATTGGAAAGAGACCCATTCATTGGATTATCTACTCGCCCTTTGACCATGTGGGTTGCATTGCCATTGAACTGCTGGACGGTCTCAATCAGAGTCACATTTGTACAGTGTGCTCCTCCATACTTCAAAGGGAACAGAGAGGGCGGAAGAGAGGCGGGAAGGGCGACACACAAATACATAGGGACGGCCTTGCATATTCAGTTCTTTATGAGTTGTTGGAGCACCAAACTTTGGGTGCGTTCATCATTCACCTCTCTTCACCTTCGTGCGTACGGACGTCAGTGAGTGTGCGGATGACGATTGTGGCCGCTTTTTTCCTTCTAGAGCCGGGCGGATCAGGGGACAAGGACGCGACGGCAAAAATCCACTGTTGCATATTTTCACAAAACACGGTGATACCAAATGATGACATCTTTGCAAATGTATTGCAACTTCTTAAGCCCAGGTGTCATAAAATGTGATGGCAACCGTGTTTTGGTGTGATATACAAGTTTATCACCGAGTTCTGCAGCTCTTCGAGGAGCTGCAACGAATGCACGACCGCCTGAGAAAAGAAGGCACCAGCTGGGGACCGCGCTGTCCAACAGCAAAAAGGGCGGCCGCTCTATGAAGAGCGGCCTGCGAGCGTATGAGCCTATGGTCTGTATGTATGGAGGGACCTTCCTCAATACCAAAGTACCTCGCGCACAATTGCTTCATTCATTCAGGCTCTCTCCAGGCGTCCGGCCCCCTCACTTCCACAAATCTCTCCGCACAGGCAACCAGCAACAGACAGACACAGGTAGAGAGAGAGAAGCATGAACCCGCGCCGCTCGAGCTCCGTGACCGTGCTGTCGCGCGACTCACAGAAGCCCGGCATGAGCAAGCGCAAGCGCCTGATCATCATCGGCGCCGTGGTGGTGCTCGCAGCCGTGGGCGTGGCCGTGGGCGTCGTCGTGTCCAAGGACTCGTCTGACAGCAGCTCCACGGCGTCGGGCGACAATTCGTCCAAGTCCAGCGGCAGCTCGACCTCCGGCACGTCCACGAACGGCGGCACGTCCACCGGCACGACGGACTCGACGTCCAGCGGCAGCAGCAACAGCAGCAACAGCAGCACAACCACAAAGATCACATCCGACCCGACCAAGGCCACGTTCTCGCTCGCGGCGTTCGCGATCGGCGACTGGGGCTCGACGGTCGAGAAGGACTCGTGCTGCTCGGATGACAGCTCGTACACGGACTACGACGTGATCGCCGAAGACGTGGTGGCCAAGCTCATGAACACCCAGGCGGCTGCGTCCGGCGCGGTCAAGCCCAAGGTGATCATGGGCCACGGCGACAACTTTTACTGGTCCGGCATCAACGGCGACAGTGACGCGACGTACCGGTTCACCAACACGTTCGAGAAGAAGTTCTCTGGCGCCAATCTGGCGGACATCCCGTGGGTGAACGTCATGGGCAACCATGACTACGGCGGCTCGAGCTTCGTGTGCACGAAGGATGGCGAGATGGCCGAGTGCGCGGACCAGGCGGCGCTGCTCGCGGCGATCGACAGCAAGTTCAGCTGGCAGGCCAAGTACGTGAGTCCGAACGGCAACCGCTGGATCATGGAGGACCACTTCTACGTGCACTCGATCAAGGACGACGCCTCGGGTGTGAGCATCGACATCTTCAACGTGGACACGAACGACGCCGACACCCACGGTGCGCTGCAGATCTGCTGCCAGTGCTACGGGTACGCAGAGGGTGACGACAAGCAGTGCAACAACGTCGCCCCCGGTGACAAGTACTGCGCGGGCGGCAGTACAGACATGTACAACGCGTGCTACAAGAAGTTCACGGGCTGGGGCGACGAGTCGCGCACGCAGCTCGCGGCCAAGGTGAAGGCGTCGACTGCGACATGGAAGATCGTGAACAGCCACTACTCGCCGTACGCGCACTACGCGCCGGCGGGCATGAAGGAGTGGTTCGACATTCTCAAGGACTCGGGCGTGCATCTCTGGATGAACGGCCACACGCACGGCGAGAAGCATGACTACGCCGAGGGCCTCGGCGTGCACTTTGTCGAGAACGGCGCCGGTGGCGGTATCATGAAGGAGTCGTCCAGTGGTATCCCCGAGTACGCCAAGAGCTACAGCATCACGAACAAGTGGACGTACGGCGGCCGCGAGTACGGCTTCTTCTCGGTCGAGGCCAGTAAGGAGTGGCTCAAGCTCCAGTACCACACGGCGGACTCGTCGTGGACCATGGCGGAGACCATCGGCGCGGCCACTGCTGGTGGCGTCGCCACCAAGCACTGCTGGTACATCCCTGCGGACGGCACGGAGGGCCAGGACTGCACGTCGTCTTAAGGAAGGTGAAGGCAGAGAGGGAGCAGGAGGAAACCAAGCTTTTGATAGCTGTTTTTGGTTGAGAGTATCAGAGAAAGAGATGAGAGAGAGTAGATTAAGCTAAATGAGACGAATACTTACACGCACACACCATGACTTTTTGAACTGAACCTCCAAGGGTTGCTTCTAGCCAACCCTTGGACAGATAGTTGGTTAGAAAGAGAGAGGTGTTCACAACAAGGTGATGCATGTTCAGGAGATGATCAAAATGATCGCATTTGAAATGTGTGCAATGGGCGGCGGATCCATGGTGACCACTGGCAGGCATTCAGAGGTGGGGTCGGTCACCTAATTGGGAATATTTAAGTCCAGTTGGCGTATTTGGCTCGCTTTTGGCGTATTTTGTTTATTTCTGAGAAAAAATCGTATTTTACCCCACTTTGCACAATAACAAAGAAAGTGGGAGGGGGTACAAAAGAAGAAAGCGCGGTACTTGTTGCAGTTTGACAAGTGAATACAAAAAACAAAAGGACAGAACGAGAAAGCAGATTAGCGACAACGACGACGACGATGGCGACGAGGACGCTCGTGGCGACGGCGACGGCGACGCTCGCGATGCAGCAGCGCGCTCTCGCAGACGTCCCCGACTCCTTCATGAAGCCCGTGACGTCGTACCAGGTGCGCATCGAGAGCGACGCGCCTGTATGGGACGCAGACCACGGCGTGTTTGTCTCTGGGTACACACCAAAAAATGGAGAAACGCTCACGTTCGACGAGCGCTACAGGAATACGCTCGACTCGGTGACCACAGCGAGCGTCGAGGGTGCGCTCATGTACCTGCAGCGCGACTGCATCGACGTCGGCGCGGACCCGATCGCGCAGGCACAGTGTCAGCGCAAGAACAACGTGAGCATCATCACGTTCCTCGAGATCACGATCGTGCAGCCCTACAACGCGCTGAGTTATTACCAGAACAACCGGTACATCTACCCGGAGTTCTGTCCGTTCGTGACAATGCAGAACGGCCAGTGCATCGCGATTACCGAGGATATCCTGGCGGACATGGAAGGGAACGCAGAGACCCAGACCAACGACGACGACACCGTCGTGCTCCACCCGCCCGAGTGCCAGCTCTACCACGGACTCTACGCCAACATGTCGACGTGGAACATCGGCCCCTGCGTCGGTGCGCACGCGTACCCGACCGACATGGTCGCGCCGTACCCGGACACGGTCTGGTTCTCGTACCCGGGCAGCTGCGTCATGAGCTCCTGGGTGGAGGGCAAGTCCGATCATTGTCGAAGCACGCACAAGGGCGGACTGTGCCCTTTCGGCACGGAGCCGGACGGCGTCAACTGCACGTTCAGTTACAAGATCCTGGGTTATTTGAGCATCGATGAGCTCGTGGGCATCACGAGCGGCAAGACCGGCGATACCGATGCAGTTGCTGTGGGCGATAGCGATGAGAACGACGCGGGCGACAGCAGTGAGGCGAACGGGAACTCGACGCGCAGGAGACTAGCAACGAAGATGGGCAGCTATGCCGACTACAAGGAGTTCTGCGAGGCCAAGGGCGTTGAGCTGCACGCAAACGACGACGACACAGCGCTCGGACTCAAGAACGTCACGACGATCCCGTTCTGGGAGAACCCGTCGAACTACGAGGCGAACGTCCAGCGCACGTACACGATGATCGCGCGCTACAACAGCAACGTCGGCACGTCGACCGACGGCCGGATGACCAAGCTGCCGACGAACCTCACGGCGCTGACCGCGGCGAACCCGCCGTGCCACCAGAACGCCAAGATCTGCTACGACGCGCGCTTCGGCTGCCGGCGCCACTCGTACGCGCAGGTGTGCACCGTGTGTCGCGAGCAGGGTGTCAACTGCGTCGCGAAAGTGGCGTCCGTGGAGTTCCCGAAGCTCGCAGCCGCACCCGTGAAGAACGGGAGCACGAGTTCAAGCACGGCGAGTACGAAAAACGGAGCCTCTGCGAGCGTTGCACGGACGTGGACAGCCAGTGTCGCAAGCGCAATGATGCTTGGGGGTATGCTGCTGCTGTAGTGATGTGGCGCTTTGTCGTGCGTGCGTGCGTGTGTGTTATTATTATTATGAAATGGAGGCATGCAATAATGATCCCATCGATCGAGTGATGTGTTGATTGCCTGTTTATTATTGATGATGCGTGTATTATGAATCGACAGCAGCATCTCCTAGGACATGATAGAAAGCGCCGCCATCAGCACTGCGACCATTGTCACGATAACACCGCCAGCTCCGCCAGTGGTAGCCGCATATCTGGACACCGCGGCACTCGGCTGGTTCGTGTACGAGATCGCGTCGGTCTCGTTCGACGTCTGCGCGCAGTAGGAGCTCGCGAACGCGAAGATCGTGCGGATGTTGACGCCGGCGATGTCGCAGTAGGGCACCTGGGCCTCGAGCGATACGATGTACGAGAGGCACTCGGGACGCGCGCAGATCACGCTCGCGGCGGACGTCGAGAGCAGCGACGAGCCGCACACCGCGGTCGCGTTCGCGTCGAACGCCTGGATCGCCGCGATCTGCGCGGACGAGCAGTCGGCGGCGGATGCGAGCGGCGCAAGCAGCGCCAGCAGCAGGAGGGACAGCAGCGTGAAGGAGCGCGGCGTGTGCGAGGTCATGGGATCTTCTTCGGTGTAGGCGCTGAGCTTGTGGTGAAGCGCGTTAATCGACGAGTGGGTGGGGAATGGCGGCGCTCGTCAATCAATGCGCTCTGCCTTCTCTCACCTTCCCATAGCGAAGCATTTTGTTGCATTTCGCTTTGTAGTAATCGCCCGCTGATTACCTCATGTGACAACGTGCATTCTGGCTGGAACGATGCCAATATCCAGTTCAAGGAGTCACACGCCCCTCCCATAATAAATAATGTTGACTGCTTCTTAATTTTATAGTTTAAAATGTAGATAAAGTATAAACATATTTAATATTAAAGGGTATCACAGCTTTGAAAAGGGTTATACCCATTGCCATGATTCTACAAAATTCTGTCGCATATTTCATGAAATCGAAGATCAACTTTGAATTGAAATGTAAAAATGCTCATTTGATCATATTTGAGAGGGTTTGATCAAATCGCTTTTCCATTTAAATGTCGATAATGTTGAAAACGAGGTAAGCACAAGCCTTTCCATCCCGCCAAAAAGCTCCTTGCCAATTGTTTTCCCATACAAAAAAGCTCCAAGAGCTCTTCGAACAGGAAAGCGAGGATGGCGGATCTCTACGCCGAGGTGATCGAGGAGGAGGAGCGCCTCACGCGCATGCAGCAGCGCAACTACTGGGACCGCAAGACCTTCTCGTCTTACGAGGAGCAGCAGCGCGCGATGGCGCGCTCCACGACGCTCTACATCGGCAACCTGTCGTTCTTCACGACCGAAGTGCAGATCTACGAGCTCTTCTCGCGCGTCGGCACGATCACGCGCGTCATTATGGGGCTCGACCGCTTCAAGAAGACACCCTGCGGCTTCTGCTTCGTCGAGTGCGTCTCTCGATTTGCTTATGTGTCTATGTGTGTGTGTGTGTGTGTGTTTATCGTCTACTGTATGCGGCTAACCGTCTTGTGCTACATGCTTAACTGTTCATCTATCACACAGGTTCAGCTCGCATGACGAGGCCATCGCGTGCTCGAACTTCATCAGCGAGACCAAGCTGGACAACCGCGTGGTGCGCTGCGAGATGGACGGCGGCTTCAAAGAGGGCCGCCAGTTCGGCCGCGGGCTCTCGGGCGGCCAGGTGCGCGACGACCGCCGCTCCAAGGACGAGTACGACCCGGGTCGTGGCGGCTACGGCCGCAGCGACGTCGCCGACGGCAACCACTTCAGACGCACAGCCGCGCCGAGAAAGCGATCCCGAGGCGACAGCATTTCGACGGACGAGCCACCCGCTGCGCGCAAGCACAACAGCGAGCGCCGGTCCCCGGAAGTCGAGCGACAGGTACGATTTAGGCACCTGGGTATTGGCTCGTCTACTGTGCATGTCTAATTGAGATCGTGCATTGTGTGTGTGTGTGATTGGTTTGCTGTTATTATAGGAGGAAGAGAACCCGCGCTTCCGCAACCGTGACGAAGACGACGCGAACAACGAAGACGAAGATGCGCCGATCGACGCACCGATCGACGCGCCTGCTAACGACGATCAATAGATTTGCGACGGCGGGAGGGCTCATCTCGCTCGCTCGGCTTTCGTGTGACGGGCGAATGGTGTGTGCTTTGTGTGTGTGATAAAAATCTTCCTGCTAACTTCCTTATACGCGGTGTTCTAGGGTATGAGCGGATCAAATTGATTGGAGAATGTATAGGATTGCGTCTATTATTAACGTGTCGCCGCCAGTGAACGAGCGCATCGAATCGAGTCGAATCGGATCTCCGCGTGACGCATTTCTTGTCCCGTCAGCTGAGTCTTGATACTCAACTCAGGACATGAGAGACGCCTTCAAATTCGAAAAGCAGCTGCCAGCCAATTGCGATGGAGGACCAGACGGCGAAGACGATGGCTGGCAGTGGAGAGAGAGAGAGAGAGAGAGAGAGAGAGTCCTGCTTCGATGTCCTCAAAGTACTGAGCTGACCCAACTCACTCCGTTCTGCTGCCGTTCATCCAACCAGAAGCTCATTCCTGAAAGTACGACGACATTTACAACACAAGCAGCACAAGCAAGCAACTTAATCAACATGACGACACGCGGCACTTCCGTGGCGCTCTTCCTCGCTGCAGCATCAATAGGACTCCCTCCGTTCTTCCCGCAACATCCAACGCTCGCCTCGGTGGAAGCCGCGTGCAACACTCTCGTAGACAAGGATAGCCCGTTCGTGACGGCGCTTGTGGCCATGGACATGATCTCCGAGGAGACCCTCAATGACCTGCCACTGGACCAGGTGTTTGCGAGTGTGAACGCGAACCTGCCGTGGCTCTCGCAGTGCGTGGCTTCAATCGATCCGATGACCGTGTACACCCAGGTGGTGACCTCGACGACGCTCACCGGGTGCTTGAAGACCCTGAACAGCATCGAGTTCCCGGCGATGACCGCTGACGCGTTCAAGAACACGATCTGTCCACTCTACAAGGACACGATCATCCCGTGCGCCATGGACGGCTTTGTGGACATCGCTGTCCGTGCGTTGGCGACAACCGGCGGCTGCTGCGACGCGCTCACCGCCAAGATCACCGAGTCGTTCGGCAACGACCTGAAGACCATGGTCAACCTGCTCCTGCAGTACGTCGGCAACGTCATCTGCGCACAGAAGACCACAGCCAGTTCCAGTACTCCGCAGTACTGCGGACTGTTGCTGCTCTCTGCGTTTGGCGATGCACAAGGTGACATGATGGCGATGATCAACTTTGGCCAGATCCCAAACGCCCAAGCGTGCAACACGATGGCCGGCAGCCCGTTCGTCAACACGCTCGGCGCCAAGACCACGCTCCCGCTCGCCAGCTCTGCGGATATTGGCATCTGCTTCCAGCCAGTGGACATGCTGCTCCAGCACGTGCGCGATTACCCGATTATGAAGAGCTACGTAATGGTCACGGGTGCTGCAGCAGATGGGACGAGTACTTCGAGCGTGCCGCTGTCGAATCTGTTTGCGGCGGACAAGTGCGTCCAGGGTGACGCGCTCGTCAACTGGCTGACCCTCTCGACGAACCCTCTGCTGACCTGCGTGGGCGTCTACGATGCGCTCATGACCGCGTACACGACGCCTTCTACTTCGTGGTCACAGGCATCAGGGAGCTCGAGCTATGATGGCGGATCGCCATGGTCCGTCTCGTACTCGTACACCAACCTGACGACGATCTTGGCGGCCAGCCTGGGCTCGATGAAGAGTGCCGCGAAGGCGTTCTGCTTCCACCTGCCGAACAGTGCTGGGTGCGCGTATAGCGGCCAGAAGATCGCGTACCCGTACACCGAAGCAGCAACTGCAGCGGGCATCTCGGCGTCAACGAGCACCAGCAGCAGCGTTCCTGTTCACCAAAGCAGCTTGCTTCTGGTGTCGATGGTGGTGTCGATGATGTTGGCGCTCGGATCAATGCTCTTAATGCAGACATCTACCTAAGCGATGTACGCCTAGCTCCTGCTGATCGCACAACTGAATAAGATAAATATATAAGCCACTCTTTCTTACTTCCCCATGGACATCAAAGGCTTCGTTCAGTGCTGCATGACACGTTTTCGATTCAAAGACTGTGCGTGGAATCTTTCACACAAGGTGCATCCAGCTTTCCCAAGCCTGGTCGTTGTCGTGGATCGCGAAGAGCTATTAAATACTTAGTAGCTACTCAACTCGGAGGCGACACCCGAGTATCCTATCAACCAGAGTACTGACTGATGTCCTCGGGCCGTTGTCTAGATCGCAATGGCAGCGTTGGTTTTTTTTATGTAGTCCGACGTGCAGTTGCTGCTGTCTGAAGCCGCTCACCAGTTACGTAGGTGGATGGATAGATCGGCCGATCGATGCTGCATGCAGAATCGTGATCACACACGCCCAGCAAACAGAGACACGCCATGCAACCAACTGCGTTTTTTCCATTTGCAGCCAGAACCAGAACTGGTTGCACCCATTCAACTCCCAGTCAGTCACGCGTTGCGGCTTTTGGTGGGCAGCAGCAAATCAGTGTGGAGTTTCGAAGCGAGTCACTTTTTTCAGCCAATGATTGACGCCCTAGCGCCTGTTTATCCACCAATCAATGCAAACCAGATTGCGTTGCGTGATGAGTGTGTGTCGTTTTCGAGCCAAATGACCTATGTACAAAAGTAAACCTTTTCTAAAATTAACATGACCAAACAACCAGCTGTATACCTCTTTATAATCAATTTATAAACGTTCAATTATCTATACTTGATATAAAGGTAACGTGGTTGGCGCCTTTGGCAACACAGCACTCTCGCATTGCGTCATCCAGCACCAGCAGCTCATATCAATCACGAGAGCGAAGAGCTCCGAAGCGCGCGCTCGCTGCTCACCCATTCGTCTGCAGCCGCCGCATTCACGCATTCAGCCACTCGCGCCGCGTTCTCATTCGTCTACCGGCTGTCACTTGCTGCTTGCCTGCTGCCTGCCGAATCGCGATGGACTGGAGCGCTGTGTACGACAACCACGGCGAGGAAGAGGGCCGATGGGAGGACCACGGCGAGACGCGCTCGTCGCGCAATGCGCACCGCTTGCTGCACCGCAAGATGTCACTTTCACTGCCGCTCTCGTCCCGGAGCAGAGGAAGACCAGGCGGTAGCGGTGCTGGCGCTGGAGCCGCCGCGTATGATGACGGCAGCGACATCTCGGCGCAGTACTCGCCGCTCGTCGCGTACGCGTTCACGGTCAACTACATCCTCGGCGTGGGCTCGCTCGGCATCCCGTACGCGTTCTACCGCGCGGGCTTGGTACTGAGCAACCTCATGATCGTGCTCGTGACGCTCATCTCGTACATGACGGTCATGTGGGTCTCGGAGAGCGTGGCGCGCGCGCGCGAGGCGTCGGTGGTCGCGTTCATCAACGAGAAATCGCGGTTGTTCGTCGACGACGACGCCGTGCTCAAGAGCTTTGACGATTTCCCCGAAGTCACGCAGCTGTGTGACCGCTTTTTGGGCAAACTCGGCTCGCGCATGTACCAGTTGTCGCTGTTGGGACTCATGTACGGCGGGCTGCTGGGCTACTCGCAGGTGTTCGTGAACAGCTTCCTGACGCAGGTGACGAGCATCGGCGGCGTGGAGATCACGAGTCTGCACGCTGCGGGCGTGTTCGCGGTGATCGTGATCCCGCTCTCGTGCTCGGACCTGACGGAGCAGATCCACGTGCAGCTGCTCATGTCGATCGTGCGCTTCGGCGCACTGCTGATCATGATCGCGAGCGCGTCCTACGCCATGTACGCGGACCCGTACGACAGCGGCGTCATCGCCTCCGGGGACGCTTCTGGAGCAGGCAGCCCGCCGTACATCAGCGACTACCGGCTCGCAGACCTTTCGGGCTTTGGCGTGATGTTTAGCACGGGCGTGTTCTCGCAGCTCTTCCAGCACTCGGTGCCGGGTCTGCTCGCGCCGCTGGGCAAGCCGAACCAGCGCAAGTCGCACGCGATCTTCGGCAGCACGCTGCTCACGACGCTGCTCTTCTATATCTGCCTGGGGTCCATCTGCTCGCTCTACTTTGGCCCGAAGATCGCGTCGAGTGTGAACCTGAACTGGGCCGACTTCACCTGGGGGCTCGCGCAGTCGGCGTCGCTGCTGCCGTTCTGGGCCAAGATCATGTCGACGATCGTCGTGATCTTTCCCGCGCTCGACACGCTCAGCGTCTACCCGTTGATCTCGGTCACACTGGGCGACAACATGGCGGCGGTGGTGCCCAAGTCCTGGGTGAACGCGGTCGGCTCCAACGGCAAGCAGTTCTGGAAGATCGTGTGCCGCTTCGGTGCGTCCATCCCGCCGCTGCTCATCTCGGTCTTCGTCTCGGATCTGTCGATCACGCTCCAGTTCAGCGGCATGTCGGGCGTGTACGTGGCGTTCTTCGCGCCGGCGCTGCTGCAGCTGCAGGCGAGCAGGCAGTTCCCCGAGCCAAACGTGTACTCGGGAAGGTTCAGCAGCGTCAAGTACGTGTACGGCGTGCTGGTGTTTGGGGTGCTGGCGTTCGGAGTGCTGCTCTATCAGCTGGCGCAGCAGATCTTCCAGTGAGAGGAGAATGAGAGAATGGCTGGGCAGGGCAGGTGGGTGCTTTTGTAAATATGTGGTGGTTGGTAGATGGCTGAGCCATCCATGTGTGCGTTTGAGATAGAAAAGTAAGTAGAGCGTTAGGAATATAAAACAATTTGAGCGTTGAAATTGGTTCACCCAACAGTATTGAAATTGGTTCACGCTATCATTGAAATTGGTTCGAACAACATTGAAATCGGTTCCCCCAATAGTATTAAAAATTGGTTCACCCAACGGTTGACCTGATGAGACCTAGAAGAGCTTGGGCAGGATGAGATGCGGCACGCGCTCGCAGTACTTCTTCCAATCGTTCGCGTACTTGTGCGAGCAGCGCGCGTCGTCGCGGAACGCTCGATCCGTGAGCAGGATCGTGAGGTAGACCACGTAAAAGTACGGCACGGCGCTCGAGAAGAGCACGGGTAGCGTCCAGCACAACGCCGCGAGGATCTCCGGCACGTAGTGGAAGTGGCGCGCGAGCCCCCACCAGCCGCTGGTGAGCAGCAGGCTCTGCTTCTTCTCGCCCTTTTCCGTCACGTAGTTGGCCACGATGAACTGCGGCGGCTTGCCCCAGACGCTCACAGTCACGCCCTTGGCTTGGCTCTCACGGAACACCTGGCGCTGGCGGTCCGCGTCATAGTTCACCCAGACTACAACGATAGACAAGCAAGACAGACAGATCAGTCAGCACGCGAGTACTTTTATCATAGACCAACTCAGACTATATAACACCAAACGCTTACCCATGAATACGCCGGTACAGAAGATGACCAGCGCCTGGAGATGCCCCAAGTGGATCGGGTTCTGCACCAGGTACATCGCTGGCGACGTGTACACCGAGGGCACCCAGACGAGACAGCCCCAGCACAAGTAGTACCCGGCGCGGTCGTGCATGATGTCGATGCTGCGCATGTACCCGGACTCCCACCAGAAGAACTTGGCGACGTACACGAGCTGCAGCGCGACGCTCACGGCCATCGAGTCGGTCACTTGGCCGTACAACTCGCGCTGCTTGCACGCGTACGAGAGGATGCCGATCGCCCAGAACATCATGCCGCCCCGGCAGTTGGTGAAGAGCTTGACGTCCCAGCCAAAGATGCGCGGGTACAGCTCCGTGCCCCAGTAGAAGTCAAACACCGGGTTGCCCGACGACCCGCAGTCACTCGACGACGGCCACAGGAAAGCGCCTTTCACGTACAGCAGCAAACAGAACACGTAGCTGAACACGTTCATGGCCGAGATGAGCTGCGGCAGGTAGTCGTACACGATGCCGCCGTTGTAGAGCTCAAAGTGGAACGCGCCGGCCAAGAAGAGCGCGATCGAGAGCGCGAAGCACTGGAAGCCGTTGCTTTTGTATTCCGGGACGTTGCCGCCGGGCGTCACGGGTCCGAACGACGTCTTGCCCGGTACGACGCGCATGAGCAGCAGCTGCGTGCCCAGGAAGCTCGCGATGAGCTTCCAGGCCGTCAGGTCGAACGGACTCGGCCAGATCTCGGCGAGCGACTCGCGCGCGTCGAGAAACGACTGGAGCGACCCGCGGTGCGTCACGAAGAGGTGTGTGAGCAGCACGGCGACCACGGGCGTGACGGTCATGAGGAAGAGCGGCCCCAGGGTCGCGCGACCCGGGAAGAGGCCGCGCGACTCGCCCTTCTGGTTCGACCACATTTTGGCGTGACGCTACGCGGGACTGGACTGCTGGTGGTGCGGGTTGAGAAGTGAGAAAGAGAGAAACAAAGCGCCAATCAATAGAGAGACTTGAGTGAGTGAGTGAGTGAGAACTGATCGCCAGCCACACGAAGAGGAAGACGACGAAAGATCGGACGAAAGGCGAAGATCTTTCTTTAAGTTGACGGTCTGGCTACAGTCTGCCCTCCATCTACGAGTCTGCGCTCTGCATAGAAAGTAGAGGTTTATCTACACCACCAAACCTGATTTATAAATATAAATTAATGGAGGCCATTTTAGTAGCACTTTTTGGCAGAACAAGTGAAAACCATGACGCGCGACTCGTGAGTCTTTAGAACAAACGCACAGAACGTTGACAAGTGAATGACAAAACTGCTACCGATATGTGACGATTGGTTTAGAGCATACTGTAACGAAGTGAATTTGATGCGCATATCACGACGGCTTTGATGAGCTCATACATGCCAATAACGAGCATGTTTGTGTGTAATATAACTTAAAGCCAAAACTGTGGAACCGACAAACTTGTACCAGTATCACAACGCGCTCTATGTTTTGTAAGTTCTTTCAAATATCGCTCGCGAGGTCCTGATTGGCGGAATCGTGCCAAGTTGCCAGTTAAAACTCACTTTAAATGGGATGGCTTTGCCACTGAACTCATCGATGATGATGAAATCGTGGATGATCTCAAAAACATCAATCGTTTTAGACAGGGTTATGCTAACCACAGTTTCGCCAGTGGGAGGGAAGACTATATTGACAGTGCATAAACCAGAGGTGAACCTGGGTTGAAACGAGCGACATCAATTTGGGGACTCACCTTGGAGTAATCAATGATTGCTTTCCTGATCACTCCAAATAAACTCGCCAAATCGGGTGAACGTAAAGCTGAGTGTGAGTTGGTTTGTAAACGATTACCAATCCCACCAAGCTTTGGAGCGGCCAAACTGCAAACTCATGCTGGAGTACAATTACTACGTTTGGAGTCGAATGATCTCTCTTTTAGTGAGAATGGACCCGACTTTGGCGAGGTTACTTGGTGACAGAAGTCACCAGAAAATTCATCAAATTAATTATACGACCAAACTTGAGTTTGTAACAAACTTTTGCTTGGCGTTTGTACAGTGCGCGCCAAAATCTTAAGGACGCCTCTTTTTTCACGAAAATGTGGATTTTCCCTCAATTTTTACTCTCCGGCACTGAAATCTTCAGATACGATAGAAAATATGTGGAACGTTCTCATGGCGAAAGCACGACTTCAT
>JAASFI010000078.1:0-66498 GCA_023333705.1 Globisporangium viniferum | reverse complement strand
GTGCTGCTCAACAAATGGATAGCACTGCCAGAACGCGTTTTCTAATAGCTTCATCCTGGCCAATTTTCAGCCTCAAACGGCAAGTATTGATAAAAATTTCACAAAAAAGTGTGTGTCCCCATAGCATTGGCCAGCACTGTAAAAGCGGCAAGTTAAAACCATACTTAACCTGCTCAAAATTCAGGCATCGTTTTCCCATACAGTTCCTATCAAAAGCGATGCCTTATTTTGGGGGTATTTTTCAAAATATAAAATACCCAAAAAATAAGGCATCACTTCCTTGAGTTTCACATACAAAAACCAAGTAAAAGTCAGGTTACAAACCTGCCTTATTTTAGACCTAAAATATATCCTTAACACGCAAAGTTTTCAAAAACAGTTTTCAACCAAAAAAGCGGAAAAAAGCATTTGATGAACAAACAAGGGCACGAGACCCCATTTTCAAGCGAATTCGATCACAAAACTACCCGAACAGAAGACCCGCAGTCGTCTCCACGTTCCCAGCGCTTGGACCACCTGATAACACACACACACAAATCGTCAACACACGCACAACCGACCTCAAGCAAACCGCAGCAGAATGCAACAAGGACTCGCACCCGCTACCGATCAAAGCCCAGCGCCACCAGCTGCTCGATCTTCTGCTCTTGGCTCGCGTCCCCAGCCGCCGCTGCCGCTGGTGGCTGTGTTGGAAGTCGGAGTGGTACATCTGATTCGCGGTGGAAGCACGCCAGTCTGATGCGTGTACAGAGAGGATAATGCGTGTACAGGCCGAGAGAGGGAGAGGTCCAGTGAGGCCCGAGTAAGGCTCTTTGCTCTTTGCTATTCAATGCATATTGCTTACTTCTGAAAATCCTCTGCAACCCAGAAGTGCAAGAACCGTCAAGGCTTGCCTTCCTACATGCTGCGCCAATGCTGGTTGCTGCGGTTTGTTAACACGCTCTCGGAGGTCAAGAGCATCGATTTCGGACGGGCGAAGCTGCTGGAGCCGGGTAACACGACTGAGTGAGTCGTTTCTTGGCACGAGAGTGAGTGCGGCGTGTTCATTCGCAAGCAAATGTGCTACTGCTCCGTTGGGTTCTCTTTGCTGACTCGCATGAGCTATGTGTGGTACTTCTCGTCTCTTTGCCTGTTCTTCTAGGGCTATTATACCTTGCGCCAGAGATGCTGCAGCCTCGGAAGGCGCATTAGATACACGATGAGCGTGGACATTTTGGGCATGACCGTGTACATGTCTCCTCTGCGGCTGTCTCCCGTTCAACTACGACGGCGCGCGGACGTCGACCGAGAGAATTCGGCTCGGTAGGAATTGCCTTTTTTCCGTTTGTTTCCTCCTCTTGATTCTATACTGTCGGAAATGGATGAGGCATCGGTTTACGTGCGGTTCTTTTGGTTCGAAACTGGCAAAGTTTGGTCTCCGGCCAGCGAACAAGTACCTGCGATCGCCCAAACTACTTGGCGATGACGAAGAAAGAGCGCGCTAATTATTGATGGGAAATTGGGTTGGACGTGCATGCATTTGGAGGCAGTTTCTGAGCTTTTTTCCTTGGCTCGTGTTGTTGTCTATGGCTCATGCAGGCGGGGAATAGATGTCTGGTCGCTCACTGCCATGGCGATGGCGGTAGATGGCCACGACCAGTTCCCAGGAGGCATATGGCGAGCATTGGTGGTGCTTCGAAAGGCTTCGCACCTTGTTCTTCTTCTTGGCACTAGAGAGCTTCAACGACGACCAGTCGACCACATGCACACATAGAAGCGCAAGCGCACACACGCGAGTCACTCTACTGTCCGCTCCCTCAAGCTAATCGTCAACGGCGCCATTCATGTAGCAACTACTCGCCATTTTGTCTTCGCTAGGGTAAATTGAAGTAGCCTTCAAGTACCCTATCGTGCTTGGACTAATTGATTGGATGAAATGTGTGTACGGGACAGCTGTCCCGATCCCTGCGCACATCTTGATTTTAGTAAGCTATTGCAGAGTTCGGGACTTGGAGTCCCGCACATGCGGGACCACAATTCAAACATGTATTTTTTTCATCAAAAAGTATTTTTTGGCCACATCACGAGCATGTACTCGCATGCACGCAAATACCAAAAAGCACCACAATGGACGCCCCAATCGATGACAACACCAAGCGCACGGTGCAAAAGATCCCACTGCTCGCGACCCGTGCGGGCCCGCGCGACGGCGAGAACTGGACGAAGCGCCTCAAGGAGGAGTACCTCGCGCTCATCCAGGTATGTGTGTGCGAGCGTCTCGCGATCTCTCTCTCTCGCTGTAGCTCTTTCCAGCAGTCGCTGGACCGACTATCTCGTTCATAGCTCTTGGCGCATGGAAACTAAACGATGGCTCTTGTATGTGATGCTATAATAGTATGTCAAGATGAACAAGGAGGCCGACAACGACTGGTTCACGATCGAGTCCAACAAGTCCGGCACGAGGTGCGTGGCGGCGCAGCGAACGATAGTAAATGTGGCCCACTGTACCCATCATGCTGACACTTAAATTCTCTTTCTGTGTGTTGCTATGGTATCAATCGCACAGATGGACGGGCAAGTGCTGGTCGTTCTACAATGGCCTGCGCTACGAGTTCGACCTGGAGTTCGAGGTAAAGAAGCGCACTCGGCTGATACTCGTTGATTTGATACCAGTGGCTTGATACTCGTGTCCGATTGATACCAAAAATGCGCAGATCCCAGCGACGTATCCCGTGTCGAACCCAGAGCTCTGCATCCCAGAGCTGGAGGGCAAGACGTCCAAGATGTACAGGTGCGCGTGGGCTGCTGTTATCACCTATTTCTCAATACAAACTCACACAATGTCAGCCAAGTGGCAGGCTGCACGACATACTCACCCATCACATTCGATTCTCTCTCTATGGGAACATGCGTACAGAGGCGGCAAGATCTGCTTGACGATCCACTTTGCGCCACTGTGGCAGAAGAACGTGCCTCGCTTCGGCATCGCTCATGCGCTCGCTCTTGGGGTGCGTCTTGTTGTGTGTTTGCCTATAACTACGTGTCACTTGTTACTTTGACTCACTTCCTGGCTGCTTTCCATTTTGAGAGCAGCTTGCGCCATGGCTCGCGGCGGAAGTCCCGGACCTCGTCGAGCGCGGCATCATCACCCCAGTGTAAGCAGAGCTCAGAGCTCACACCCCAAGTAGCTGGCAAGGGCTGGTTGGGCGGGCTCTTGGGCTGCAAGACAAGCGAGCAAGTAAGCTCACAGGCTTCAATATCTCTTTTTTTGCGTTGATGACGTTGTGCTTGGAAAGATTTGCTTGGACTGCTGGTTTGGCGCTTGGTTGCTTGCTTGCTTGCTTGATCTAACTTGATTGACTCATATTACTTTTCTTTTAGGTGTGGTTAGTAGTAGTAAATAGAATAAGGGGGTGGGCAATTCTGTCGGTTCGGGATGGATGATTGATGATGCTAACGAGTTCCCTGAAGCCATCTCTGCGCCAATTTGGGAGAGACCACTTCCAACGGAGGTCAGCCTAGGTACAGAGCGGAGGGACACGGCTACGGAAGCAGGGACAGCAGGCGGTGTGGCGACATGAGCGTGGGCGACAGCATCGACATCGACATCGGCATCGACATCGGCAGCCCCGAGCCCATGGGACTCGGAGCCCCCGACATTGTTTCGTCACCAGAGTGCATGCCACTGCTACTGTTGTTGCTGTCGATGCTGCTTGGTCCCGTCTTAGTGTGCGCGCAGCAGAAACCCGAGCGCTGAGCCCACTTTGGACATCCGTAGAAATCGCAGCGCTTGCCGCCGCCGTGGGACCTGCAGAGGCGGTTCTGGTGCGCGTTCTTGGTGCAGCCGGTGATGTTACACTGTCGCCCGCCGCCGTGCGACTTGCAGAGCCCTCGCGTCTGCGCAAACTTGGCGCACCCGTCTTTCTTACACCGAGAGCCACCGCCGTGCTCAGGGCACTTGCCCCGGCCCAGCGCCGACTTGTGGCAGCCGGCGATGTTGCAGACCTTGCCGCTGTGGCGATTGCAAAACCCTGCCGAGCGGCGCAAGTTGGGGCAATCCGGGTACGAGCACCGAAGCTGCTTCTTCTCCAGGTTGTTGCTGTTGTTGGTGGTGTCAGTGGCGCTGGCGTCTGATGATGCTGACGAAGGTAACTTTCTGTTGTTGTTGGTGTTGCTGTTTTGGCTCTTCTTGTTCTTCTTCAGTGGTGGCATCGTGAGCATCGGGAGTGGCGGAGGCGGGAGGCACGACGTGATGGAGAATGGAGCTTTCAGCGCTGTGTGTGTGGCTTGCTGCTGCTGCTGCTGCTGTTGGTGCTGTTGATGCTTGGTGTCCTGGATCTCGGAGTCGAGCACAGAGTCGTGGAAAAATGGACGCGGCAGCTGGGCAAACTCTTGGATAAACACCCGCGGCGGCGAGATGATCGAGTTGATGATCGATGAAGGCGGCATCTGCATTTGCATGTGATGCTGCTGGGACAACGGACTGGGACTTGGGAACATGGAGAAGTTGCGGTTCAGGAGCGACGGCGTGCTTCTCAGAAGCGTACTGCTGTTGTTGTTGCTATTGTCGAAGCAGATCTGCGGAATCGAGATCTCGACATGGTGGTGGTGGTGGTGATTATGGTTGCGCTTGGAGAGCGATAAGCTCGACGGCGTCGTCATCGGTTTGGACGGCGTCAGCGCAAAGTGGTGCGGGGACGAGAAGTCGCCATCGAGTAGCAGCTCGCGTAGAATGTCGTTCTCTTCGCTGGAGCACTGCGGCATGCGGCGCTGTTGCTGCTGCTGGTGCGACTGCTGGTGCTCGGCCTCCACGTATCCGCTGGCGAAGAACATGTTGAGGATTCCGGAGGAGAGGAGGGGTTTCTAGACTGTGACGACTGCGTCACAGAATGTTCAGTTCAGACTTCAAACGCGACGTTAGGCTCGGCTGCTTGCTGCTGGTACAACTTGATAGAGAGAAGAAGCGCGGAAAAGCTTAGCCACGTACAGCGGAAGTAGAAGAATGAAGTGAGTGACATGCACGCGACCGACTCACCTCGCTGCGACGGATGCTTGAGCGATTCACTATGCCTTGGTTTGCTTCGCTTCGCTCGCTGCTGGTCTGTAGCAGAAAACGATCCAAAGCCGCGATAGCATGACAGCAATTGTGAAACGACCAACTGGCCATAGAGTGCTGCCATTTTCCACGAAGGGCAGCAGGTTTCCTGGGCTTCCAGTACCAAATGCCGTTGAGGAACCACGAGAGGCACTATAAATATGCCGCTCAACTGCTTTCGTTACCAGCGCGCTTGAGTTGTTCCTCAACTCCATTAGCTGCTTCAATAGTGTGCAGTGGCTTGATCTGACGCGGCGGGTACGCACACACGTTTCTTTCTGCCTCTCTTGAAGGTTCTCGAGTCGTTTCGATCGAATGCACACTAATAATACACGAGAGATACAATGAGAACCAAAAACCGATTCCCAGTGCGCGTTGAGGTTGAGAACCTTGTGTTCTCCATTTAATCCTGTGCCGTGTTTTGATGGGCAAAACTGCGCGTTTCTTCCATGTCTCGCGTGGCGGATTCAGCGATCTTCTACCTGGCAAAAAAAACACAGAAAGCGAAGTTGAAATCATGCGAGCTCGCTCATCATATCCTCGCAGTTCTTTAACATGGTTACCCGAGTCCGCAATGGACTGTATCTCATCGATTGCGCACACAAAACCTGCACACATATCGCTTTGTGCTGACTCCAAAAGATGAGGCTGAGTGGACAAAGATCGCTTAAAGGTAGTGGGAGTTGGAACTACAACCATCATGGAGCTGACGGGAGCGGCTTCTTTGCCGCTCGAATCAGGCTCAGCTGCTCGAACTTGAGCGGAACCTTGCACAGTGGACAGGACGTGAAGCCATCTTTCTCCATCTACACATCAAAACGAGGATCAAAATGACGTTAGAATTAGAGGAACCATTTCAGCAACGGCGATGTGCCTCGTTCTTACCTTTTTCCAGCAGCCCATGCAGCAAATGTGACCGCACTGGGCGGCATAAGCTTTCCGAGTGATATCGTAGCACACGACGCACTGCGGATCCTCCACAACAGCAGCAGTGGGCATCTGGGTGTCTTGCAGCTTGCGTCTTCTCTTCTGCTGAATCCGCTCGAAAAAAGTAGCCATGCTTGAATTTCGTGGTCCAGAGGCACTTGTACCACCGTTTTCAGCGTCACCGCCAACACCTTCAGCAGCTAAAACCAAAGAAAGGTCGATCGGGAGACCGAGAGACGTTGCCTTTTCAACAAATTGCTGATTGATCGCCCCTTTTAGCACATTCGGCATCAAGTTGAGCAGGTCTCTACGGTCCGGACCTTGGAGCAACTCGCAAATGGAACTCAGCGCATTGTCAATGTCGTTGCCGTCATGAAGTTGACGAATGAACCCGTACAGCTTGGATACATCGGGCTCTGCAAGCACGCTTCTTGCGACTGAAGGGAATACGGACACGAAGATTTCCTCCTTTGATGCTTTGGTGTCGAGAGCTGCACTGCCTTGTGTTGTGGCAAACTTTCGCTTTGCAGCATTCCAAGAAGTTGCTTGCTCTGCTTCTGCTGATCGCGTTTCTAAATTCGAGCTTGCTGAATTTGTCGAGGTCTGGACTACTGGGTGAGCTTTGGGGGGAACGAATGGACGTGAGATCGAGGACGTAGACTCGACCATCGCTGACTTTGTTGAGAAGAGCGCCCCAAGCGTCTGCTTTCTCGGGATGGTTGGTGTTGGTGTTCGATTTGGCAATGCAGTGCTGGCGCGACTCGGCTCGGCGACTGTATCTGATCATACAACACCAAATCGTTTTCAGTAACTGGGGATAAATATTGTAGCTAAGCAACTCAATGTCTCTTTCTGTACCTGTGCGTTGTGCATTGCTAGCCGGCTGTCGGAAAAGTTCCGGGTTGACGTACGACTGACCGTCTCCAATCCCAGTCGAAGAATTCGAGTAACTTCCTGACTCCTGCGCGTGGCTAGCTTGGCTCGAGTCCTGCGTCGAAAATGCCGTACTCTTTGAAACGGTTCGCTTCGACAATCCTAGAGACTTTGGCCGAGCAACGATAGCTTTTTGAACTAGCTGCGGTGGCGGGGCGTTCGCCTTGTTGCTCTTGAAAAACCTTGTGAGACCGATATGTGCCTCTCCTGTCACGAATTACAACTGTGAGAACAAGTCACAGCCATAAAATAAGGGCAATGAAGTAAACCCTACCGTAGCTTCTACACGTGAAGCAGTATGGCTGGAGCCACTTCGAGAGGCATTTTTGCTGCTGCTGAAGTGCAAACCGTTCGTCCAACAGGATGATCGCGCCGTAGTCATGACGGTGACGAATGACTCGGCCGATTGCTTGGTTCACAGCTCGGGACGCTTGTTGGATGTACCAATGGTTGCCGGTCAGTTTCTAGAATGAAATATTTCACACAATATTCGCGTGTCAGTACCGGTCGATGCTCATCAATTTTATCGGGGTGTGGACCCGAAGGCAACTCACAAGTTCTCCAAGGGGCACAACAGCTTCATCCAAGATACTCTTCTTTAAGACGATCTTGGGATCTTTCGTCGGCGGGAATGGAAGCCCAGTTATTATCACAGCTCGACCTTTATCGTTTGAGAAATCGATTCCTTCGCTGACCTACACAAAAAAGAAGGGGGTATTATGTATGAAATGCCATTGCCATACAGAGATCACAGAAGTCCAGTGAACTGGCAACGCACCTTTCCCCGACAAACTGCAAAGAAGACAGCGCCATTCGTGTTCGTTTTGATTGTCTCATGGTACTCATCGACGACTTCTTTGAAATCCAATCGCGCGCGGGGCTCGACGAAAACCTGCTTCTGCTGAACGATGCGATCCCAGATCGAAGCGCTCGAGTCACCTTGCGCCGGTCGCTGCCACCTTGCAATGCTGTCCTCCAAAATCGTGTACGACGGGAAGAACACCAGCAAGCCACTCGGAACGAGACGCGTGAAATTTACGATCGTGTTCCCGAGCTCTAGCAAGTATTCATCTGTCGATCGAAAGTTGTAGCTGGAGTTCAGGCGTTTCCCGGTCACGCCAGCGCCCACCACGCCCACCCACACTTGATTGGCATCAATCACGTGGTTGTTTTCCAAACGCACTGGAAAATCAATGCCAAGCTCTTTGATTGTCGTCTCCAGCGGTGAAAGAGTACCACTGTTTAACAAACAGCAAACAGCAAATGTGGGTCAGACTTTTGAGACCATAAAATCTCATGGACTGCGATCGATTCAACAACCCACTTTACCTTGTCAGGATGACGTTGTAGACATTGTTCGCGCAGATTTCGTTGAAAGACACGCCCGGATGGAAACACCAGTAGTTAAACACTCGAGTGGTAGACTTGTTCTTACGCACTGAATTAAATAGACGAGGTGCATTCGGCGATCTTCAAAACACAAAAAAACTGTCAGTCATGTGATCTGCCAAATGTTTTGGAATGACAATGACTTCAAAACGCACCTCTCTTGAACCTCTTGGATGTGGACTCTGTAGTTTTTCGCAGACTGTTACACCAAAAGAAAGACAACAACTTCAGTACACCGAGCAAAGACCAACCGCAATCCACCAGCTTATGCATGGGTAATACCTTCAGATGCTGCTCTTTGTTGCGGAAGATTGTCCCCATGAATGACAGCAGCGCGTCCAGCTTTGAAGCGACTGCTTGGTTTCTTCCTCCTTCATTCGCATGCTCGATGATCTCTTCAATCATACTCAACACGAGCGGGCACGTGTCGAAATTCACGTTGAATTGCTGGAAGAACTCGAAGATGTACTCTCCAGGCTGGCAGTCGACATCATAAATCAACGACAACAAGGTTATCACTTTTGCTCAAACTAAACATGTGTGAAAAGCATATGGGGGTTGCGACGAACCTTTGTAAATCCACCAGTCGACGAAAGCGGAAAGCTGTTCAGTCCCTTGTCGATCTCGAGAAGCAGCGCCTTCAGAGTCTCCGCCGACTACACAACGTGTGATTGTTAGAAAATGAAAGCATCACTGCCATGCAATTCATTCCCCTATTCCAGCATACCTCTGCCGACAGATTGCTGCCAGGACCAAGCACGACGCGGTTCTCAAAGAGCGCTTGGATAAACTGCTGGACCTCAGTCACGCATCCAGCGATGTCAGTTGACGAAAGCGCGTACGACGAAGCCTCGCTTGCAATCGATTCCTATTACAGACCGCAATTGCACAATCAAACACACGGATAAGACGATGATAAACAGCGTTGACACCCCCTCCTTTTCTTTCCTTTCCACGTACCACATTGTGGGCTTCATCAAAGATTAGAATGGAGTTCTCGATCGAAATGCCGATGGACCGTCGCGAGAGCGGGTCGATCAAATAGTTGTACGGGACGAAAATGATGTCGGCGTCGGGCAGGATGTTGCGACTCAAGAAGAACGGGCAGATCTGACACATCAGCGTTGCAATAAGCAAACGTGTTGTTAGCCTCTACAGCATGTACATGCGTCTCATCACCAGCATTCAGGACATGGCAAGCCACAAGTTCAAGAATGCGCATACCTCTTTCTCTTTCATCGTCTCGACGAGCTCTTCAATGTCCAAGATCGGCACATTCTGCTTCGTATTCCTTCGGGTAGCGTTGTCAAAGCCTCTCTTGTAGACACAGCTGCAGCATTACAAGCAAACACCGTGAGCAACAATAATTTCTCGAATAACATCATCAATCGCGGACAAATAGAAACAGCTTAAAATCCGTACCTCTTCCGCTTGACAGCGTCACGACACGCGAAATTCTGCCGCGTTCCACGCATTTGCGAGATCTTCTCGTTCACACACAGGTGCTCGCGCGAGCCCAGCACCGCGACGCGTGGACTGTACGACGTGTTGCGCAGCTCCTGCACGACCTGCTTGAGCTGCGAGTGCGTGCGCGACGAGTAGATGATGCGCGGGATCAGGTCGCGCTCTGCCGCCTCTTTCGCCTCCTCTCCGCCGCTATCGTAGCCTTCGTACGCGAGGCGGTTTGGCTGAGAGCCTGAACCGCGTCGGTTGAACATGCTGCTCGCAGCACCACCAGAACCCGCACCACCGGCGGTTGCACCAGCGCCACCTTGCGCTTTCAGATTCTTCTCAAAGTGCTTGCGCCACGCCAGCGTCGCACACAGCAAGCAGAGCGTCTGTAGTCACACAGCATAATAGCAGCACATGGGTTTGTGCACCGCAGCAATGTGAGATACACACATACAATGAGAGCGCATTGCCGCTACGATCAAATTTGTCAAACGCACAAAGCGCGCACCTTGCCCGTGCCCGTGGGGCTCTCAAGGATCGCGTTCTGCTTGGAGGAGAGCGAGAGGATAACCTTCTCCATGTAGATGAGCTGCGAGTCATACGGCGGGAACGGGAACTCCACGGAGATGCCGCAGATCTCTAGCTGCACGCCCATACTTCCTTCACGCACTTCGTTCCGGCTGCCGTTGGCTTCCTGTTGCAATTTGTTGCACTTGGCTGCAATGGAAAAGGCAATGGAGGAAATGAATGCGGCACCGCTTCCTATTTTTACGTGGCTACCCTTAATTGCTGAAAAATTGTACGAAAATAGGGTCAAACTGAACTAAAGTAATGTAAAACGGACCTAAATAACGTAAAAATGAAACGTAAACGTTAAATTAGGATGTCGAATCGCCTCAGAAAAAGCTGAGCTTGCTCAGAAAGGAAAAGGCATCGTCATCATCATCAAAGAAAGCGAGAATGGGCTCCGCGAAGCTTGTCGTCGCGCTCTACCGCTCGCTCGTGCGCAGCGCCAAGGTGCTGGACAAGCACAAGGAGTTCAAGGTGAGCACGTATCTCTATTGCTGTTGCTGCACATGTTCCCATTTGGCGAGTAGCCATTGGCAGAGAAACCCCCGCTGTAGTCAACACCAGAGTTCCCAACCGTCTTCTTCCAAGATCTAACCCCACTGATGGTATGCTAACAATGCAGGCACTGCTCCCGCGCGAAGTGATCTGGAACGCCGGCAACAGCAAGTGCGACTTCTTCACGACCGGCGCGTCCTGCGTGGAGACACTGCGTCGCGAGTTCCGCGTACCGAGAGCCACTGCAGAGGAGCTGGACGCTGCAGTGGACGAAGCGTTCGTGATCAACAAGGGCACCGCCGAGCGCGTGCATCTGTTGTATGCGGACGCGCGCGACCAGGAGCTGCTCGATTTCTCCGTGCAACAGGAAACATTCACCTTTGACGAGAAGTACGACGAGCTCAAGAAGCAGCAGGACACTCCCGAGCAATCCAAGGCGCTCGACGACGCGCTGCAGCTGATCAAAGGCGCGTCCGAGGTCTTGGAGAACGACGACATGAGCGCAGACGACAGAGCGCGCATCGCGAAGGCGTACTACGAGCAGTCGATCAAGTTGTTCCCAACCGCAGATGCGCACGCGTACCTGGGCTGGCACTTGTACCTGGACGGAGAGCTCGAGAAGGCGTCTGTGGAATGCGAGCGCGCGATTGAGCTCGATCCGAGTTTCGGAAATGCGTACAACGACCTCGGGCTCATCCGCGTGCAGCAGGGCTTTGACGAAGAAGCAGTCGAGCTCTTCTTGCAGGCGAAGCGCGCGCCGCGCTACGATGTGCGCCATTTCCCCAGCTTGAACCTCGCGGCGCTGCACCTGGAGAAAGACCGCATCAAGCCTGCGCTGCACGAGTACATTGAGGCGCTGCGCTGGATGCAACCAGAGGAGTCGATCGCGATCCGCAACACCGTCACGGACATCGGCACGTTTATTGTAACCATTGCCGAGAAGCTGCGCTCAGCAGCCTAAATTCAGTATCCGATGAAGCAAGCAAGTTGCCTCCGAGAGGGCAATGTGACTATGGTAGGTCCTGGAGGTATGATGAATTGTGTGTGTGGAGTTGTCGTGTCTACCAACTGCAAAGGCGAATGAATGCCGTTATGTTATTAGTAATTGCGATGATTCTGGCGGTGTTGGCTCGCTTCTTCCTCCTTCGATGCGCTGCTGCTTTCGTCGCCACTGACGCCCCGACCGCACTGTCGCTGCTTTGAGCGCGTCTGCAGTTTTCCAGAACGCTCGACGATCTCCTGCTTCGTACACGACGATCACTTCAAAGCCCAGCGTTGTACTGTTTGCGTCCGAGTTGCTGCTGCTGGTGTTTGTGTGGGGTGCGATCTCAATTCGTCCTTGGAAGGCTTCATTAGGGTCGCCTGGTGTACCCGCGCTCTGGAGTCGAAGGAAAGCGTAGAGCTCTCCAGGACCTTCTGTTATGTTGCCCAATTCGTCATCGCTATCTTCATGTTCACCATGAGCATCAGCAATGGAGATCAGTGGGTTTCCGTTAGCAAACTCTTGCACTCGGTGTATCACTTCAGCTACAGCCGAGCACCCATCGCTCGCCGCTGATCGTTCGCCAACACACACACCACAGACACACTGTCAGAAGCTCATCAATGGTCATTAAATGATCAGCCTGAGCAGAAACAAACAAGTAACGACCTTGGTTGCTACCGTTATCTTTTGTAGCAAATGGCACCGAAAACACCAGCTCGTGCCGTCGATGCGCTTCTTTTCGCTTGCCCAGCACTTTGCTCTGCACATTGGAACCATCAGCATAAGTTTGCTTCAACAACAGTGTCAACATGTACAATAACAAACTCGCCAACACTCACCTCTGCTGTCTCTGAGCCCACAAGATCCGTTGCAAACGTCCACGCGATGCCCCACCGTTTCGTGCGTCCCTGAAAAAACTCGGTCGTGCGCGTGTGCGGCACCTGCTTCTCTCTCAGCACCGCCAGGATCTTGCGGATGCTCGACTTGCGGCCGAGCATTGACGTGTACCAGAGCACTTGGCCTCTCAGCACAAGGCTGTCTTCGATCATGTGTGTGATGAATGCGACTTCGCCTCCAGGACACACCATCTCGCTCTTGCTGCCCATGCAGCACGTCTCCGGGTTCGTGTCCGCCTCGCTCATGTCCTCAAAGAACGGCGGATTGCACATGGAGAAGTGGATTTCACCATTGCTGCCGCCTCCCCAATCACCAATATCTTGCTCCAGAGGCTCTCGCAGCAGCCTGTCGGTCTCGACTTTCTTCACGAGGATCTGGCTGTCGAGCGCATTGCGAGCCACGTTTTCTCTAGCGGATGCATACGACTCGGCGTCGATCTCCGTCGCGATGAACCTCCAGCTATTCAGCTTCGCGCCAAGCAGCGCGTAGATGCAGCTCGCGCCAGTGCCAATGTCGATCCCGCATATCGGAGCAATGGGGCTATCGCTTGTGTTGCTGGTTGACGTGGTCGTAGCGAATGGGTTCACCTTGGCCTGCAGCAGTAGATCCTCGATCCAGTGTAGATAGTTCAAGCGGTTCGGGAGCTACTACCACACAAATAGCGATTAAATATACAGGTCGGTCAGTCAGCCAGTGTGCAATAGGATGTGCAATGCACAAACAGCCATTGACAGACGTACTGGTGGACAGAGGCGGTCGATCGGCATGGTCCACTCGAGCTGGAAGTCATGCAACAGCAGCGTCTTCGTGAGCTCCCGCACAGCGAACGGGTCGTCCCACGCGAGCGACGCGGTTCGCTTCTCGTTGTTCACATTGCGCACACTACAAAAGGTTGCAAGTCATGAACAAACACTTGAGCGTGTCAGCACATACCTGCGATTCACGTTCCCGTGGGACCCACGAGAGAACACACAAAGCAAGAGGCTACACACTACTGCTTGAAGGACGGGTAGAGCTCTGCTAATGCAAAAAAGTCTGGCGGGGCGTCTTTGTACCGGTTGCGCGCGTGGAGCTGCGCGCCAAGATGCGGCGTTGGCTTGCGCTTCTCGCCACGCATGACAAATGAAATGTGCCGAAGTTGGCAACAAATATATTGTTAATACAGGATATTTACCCTTCATATAAAGCTTATCATGATTGCTAAACACGTCACTATTCTGAGTTCTAGTCTATCATAGGATTATTAGCCTATACCACAACTCTACCGTCGGCCGCCTCGTCGCTCTCGAGACGACGGCATCTTGGGACGTCCAACTGGAATGGACGCTTGCCGTCCAAGAGTGTTGTTTTGCTGCTGGCTTAGAATGTCGCCACCTCCATCCAGCGCCTGCTTGACAAACTTGATGGCGACACTCGTGGCATCGATGCGCTCGCGCATGGACGCCATCGCTGCTTCCCGTAGCAGCGCGCGGACATCACCCGCAGCTGTGCCGCTTGTGCGCTTCGCAACATACGACGCAACCGCTTGCGCATCGCCCAGTGTCGCGTCCTGCGTGTAGTCGAGCGGGATCTTCGCCAGCGTGTCCAAAATGATCTGCTCGCGAGCCTTCTCGTCTGGGAAATCGACGTGGATGTGCACATCAAAGCGCCTGAAAGAGAGCACAGCACACAACATTCACAGTTAGTAGATAGGTCCATCCGATGACCTCCATGAGATAAGTAAGCATAAGGCACAACACACAATGTTCACGTACCCAGGACGCAGAATGGACGGATCGAGCAGCTCTTTCCGTGTCGTCGACGCTAGAATCACCACGTGGTGCTTGAGAAAAGCGTCGCGGGCTTCGTTGTTCTCCAGACTCTTCTGCAACTTGGACGGACTCGTGTTGAAACCGTCCATCTCCACCAGCAGCATGCTCAGCATGCGGTCGAACGTCTGCTCGGTACTGTTGTCGAAGCCGCGCACAGGCGCGATGCTCTCGATCTGGTCAAAGTACAGCACACACGGCGCAGCATTGCGGGCGGTCGCGAAGAGCTCACGGAGCGCTTTCTCCGTGTCGCCAACCACTTTCGTGAGCAAATCCGTGCAGTTCACCGACACAAAAGACGCGAGCCCTCGATGTCGCACTTCCTCTGCAACAGCGTTCGCGAGATGGCTTTTCCCAGAACCTGGTGCACCGGTGATCAAGATCCCCTTTGGAGGCACTGTGCCAAAGGACAGAAAGCGGCTGCAGTCCTCCAGCGGCTCAAGCAGCGACACCGTGATCGTTTGCAGCGCTGTCTCCATCCCATAGACGCTCGGGAACGGCTTGTACGAAGGGGATGAAGACTCGCCGTTGCGACCCTCTGTTGGTTGCTGAAGCGACGTACTCGCCGGCTGTTTCTCTCGCTGGGAAACGTGGTGGGTCTGGAGAACAGACGGGTACGTGATCGCCAGGGCTTCTTCGAAATGCTGCGGCTGGACGACGATCTCAGTACTAATACCAGCATCAGCTGATGACGGCTCCGACGAAGTCGATATTGCGTTGCTACTGCTGCTGTTCAAGCAGATCTGCAGCGCCTTCTGGCAGAGACTGAGCAGGTCCGCGCCGACAAACCCACCCGTGGCTTCACTGAGACGCACGAGAAACTGCGACGCCGAGTCGCCGCCCATCGTCCAGGTCTTGGTCAAGATCTTGAGGATCTCGAGTCGCTCTCGCTGCCCTGGTGGCTCAATGCGCACGATGAGGTCGAGTCGTCCGTTCGAGAAAACTGCAGAGTCCATGGTATCCAAGTGGCTCGTCGTGCCGAGAACGAACACGCGGTGTCGTGCGTTCATGATCTTCTCGAGACACGCCAGGAAAGTGCCGAGCACGCCGATCTCTAATGAGTTCTGCGAATCTGCTAAGGAAGCGCGAGCCGAGGTGATCGACTCGATGCCGTCGACCACGAGGATGCTCGGCGCTTGCTGGATCACCGACTCGAAAGTCTGCACGAGCTGCGCCTCGGACTGCCCAACGTACGTCTGAAAGATGTCAACGGCATGCAGGAACGTCACCGACACACCTTTCAAGCTCTTGCAGAGAGCTTTCGCGAGTAAGGTCTTGCCCACACCTGGGAGTCCACTGATGATCGCTCCGACATTGGGTGCTGCTGTCCCTATGTTGTTGCCATCCTTCAATCCAAGCCGGAGCCGAGCGAGTATGGACTGGAGCAGGACTTGCGCATACACATCCATACCACCGAGTTCTCGCGAGAGCTCTGTCAGGTACTCGCGCACTGACCGGAATGGAATGACTTGAGATCCGCTTTGAAGACGTGGTTCGCTTGCAAAGCGCACCGTCACTCGCGTGGCACTCGTGATCTCCCCAAGCGCAGCACAACAACCAGATCCCTGCTGTTTCCACTTGATACTGGCGAATCGCGCGCTTTCTCGACTGTTGAACCAGTTCAGTGGTACTCGCTGTCCTTCCCAGATAGTCGAGCCTTGGAGAAGCTGCTCCGCACACACAACAAAGCATTGAACGTTAGAAGACACTGAACTGCAGCTGCTAGCGCCTCATACAGCCCATGATGTTGTGTATGAAATGCACTCACCTTGGCAAATACGCGCTTGATCCCGTTTGCAACCGCTCGCGGCGGCTCAGCACGATCCAAGAGCTGCAGCTCCACCGACGCGACGTGACCGCAAGCACACGAACATGGAATGGCGCGCTGCCCTTCCACTGCGTCGTCTTGCACATCACGAACAGCCACCTCGATATCACTTCCAGTACCTCTTCTATCGTCATTAGCTCCATCCCGCAGCGCTGTCCACAGTCCAAGCGACATGAGTGCACAGTCATCTTGCCCTTCTTCATTCACTGCTGGTCGCAACTGCGCAAAACACACGACATCACTGCCGCTGCTGTTGTTGGATATCGCGCCTGTACGCTGAAGATGCACAATGCGATGAGAAGATCGCACCTGCGTCGTGTAGAGGATGCACCGGCGGTCGTTCACTGCAGCTACAGCATCAGTGTCGCGATGCACTCGAAGCAGGACGCCTTCACGCGTGGCCATCATGCAGTCCGCTTCAATCGCCATGTGCTTTCCACAATCGCAATCAATTGCAACCCAAATGGCTGACTGGCAATACTGCATCCATTTTCAGCCAATCAACAGCTCTTATTCTTGCTTATAACTGCTTTTTCTCAACAATTATCCGCAATGAAAATAGGGGCTACTATTGGAGCCATCACGGAGAGCTCTTTTTCCTTTGGCTCAATCCATCCCCCCAACATTGATTGGGCTTATTCCTGTTGTTACGAGGCTGGAAGAAGAAGAAGAAGCGGCGGAAGAGCGCCACCTTATTCGCTCGCTGTGCGTCTCTCTGTATCCGCCTTCTCCAGCATTAGCAGGAGCAATAGAAGCAACCACACCCCTGCTATTCGACAATGGACGTGTGGTTCGCGGTGAGCCAGTACGAGCAGCGGCAAGGCGCGCCGGCGTTCGAAGAGTACGTGCACCCGGCGATCTCGTCGCGCGCGCTGCCGTACGTGATGCGCGTGCCCACCAGCTTCCTGCCGTGGGACCGCAAGAACGGCGTGATCGCGCTGCGGAGGAAGGACAAGCAGCTCGCTGTGTGTCGCTGCGGCGTCGTGCTCGCCGGCATCTACTTTCAGCTGGAGAACGCGACCCACACGCAGGTGCCCGTCGCGCTCAAGGTTATGGACCACACCCAACTCCAGCTGCAGCGTGACGACGTGGAGAATGAAGTGCGCGTGATGTCGCAGCTGCAGATGGCGGGCGTCGATGCGCCGCTGAGTAACCCGTACGTCATCCGGTGGGAGCACGGACAGGATGCAAACAACCAGTACCTCGCGACCGAGTACATTGCGAATGGTAGCTTGCAGTCATACGCGCACAAGAAGATCCGCCATTTGATGGTGAAGCACCTACAGGATTTCGTGACGAAGCACGGTGAGGGCCCCACCAAGCTTGAGTGCGTCTCGTACGTGTATCGTGGTGCGGGTCACGAGTGGATGCGCGAGAGCATCCAGATTTTCCAGGGCATCGTCCGCGGCCTCACGTATTTGCACGCGCAGGGCGTCGCGCACCTGGACTTGGATATTTATAATGTGGCGATCGACAAGGAGTTCCTGCCGCGCATCATCGACTATGGGAGCAGCCAAGTGATGGACCACAAGCACATCGTCGGCGCGGGCTACGTCGGCATCAAGTGCAAGCCCGTGTTCGTCGCCCCGGAAGTGCGCGAGCACTCGAAGCATCCAACACCGCGCCCTGGCTTCCTCGGACCGCAAGCAGATCTCTGGTCCGTCGGCGTGGTGGTAAGTTGTGTTTATATTGATTGAATGGACCCTCGTGCTCAATTCTTATTCTAACGTTGTCCTTGTGTGTCTCTTGTCTTGTGTGCTACAGCTCGTGCAGTGCGTTGTGTGGGGATTTAGAGGCGGGCCGTCATACCTCACGTCAAAGCCGACGTGGCGCAAAGAAGTGTTCGACCACATCGACGCGACGTGCGACCACGACGCGTGCTTCCTCTGCCAGAACTTCATCTCGATCCCGCCGCTCATTGGTGTGATCATCAAGCAGCTGCTCCATTTCGACCCACTACAACGCCCGACCGCGTACGACGTCGCAATAGCGCTTCAGGAGAACCGCCAGCTCGGGCTCTTCGCGCCAGCCCATCAGTACACGCGCTCCAGACGACAGTCGGCCAATTCGTCCTGAGCCTTATTATCAATCGGAGTATTGCTGTGTGGTGAACTGAGCGTCGGGTGTGTGGATAAGTTATAGACGCGTGGGGATGTCGGCAGGATGCTGAAGAGAGAGAGAAACCAACTAGTGGCGAGAACTGTAGATTGTGCGAGCTCCTGGATAAGATCTCAAGACTTCAAAGATGCTTCAGATGCCCAGGACTTGCTCAAAAATTAAAAGAAAAGGTATGATGATGAACTTGACACTTGAGTCTGAGATCGGGAATTGCAGTTATGAAGAGAACTGACGCAGCGCTTCTTGCTCCTGCAAGACAAACAGGGCGAGCGTGAAGTCCTCCTACGTGTTGTTGTGATTCGTAGGTATCAGAGGCAGAGGCAAATATCATAGACAAAGAACCCGCACAAGTTAATCCAACCAGCTCCTCATCCACAAGTGGAGATCTCTCTTAAGCGTAGCTCTTCGTACCGGCAGCAGCGCAAACTCGCCCAGCTCGTTCTCTTCGCCGCACGTGTGGAACGCCTTCATGAGCATCCGGTCGTCCAGGAACGCCAGCTTGGAGCGCACGAGCGCAGCAAACACTGATACCAAGCCAAGACAAACAGGTACCAAACCAAACTCAATTTAGTATCAAACATTAGTGCAACCCCAACTTGCATTTGGTACCAAACACCTCTCAGCCAACCAATTAACCAAACTCACCAGTGAAGTGCACAACGCCAGAGCCATCGGGATCGATCCGCTGAAAGAGCACCGACCACTCTTCTCGGACCCTGGACAAGTATCATTGATACACAGAGATCGTCAGTCAATCTGTTCTCCTTTTGATATCGAAGACTGGTACCCCTGGTACCAATACCTACCTTGCTTGGTACTGCAGCCACACGTTCATGGTCGAGTCGAGGATGTCGTCGACGTGGAGCATCGCCATTGCTGCCGATTGCTGAAGCTGGGACGGCAGCGCGCTGTCTCGTCGCCTCGCAGACGTGATGTTCGGGGTACCCAGCGCTTCACGCTCCGAGATCTGCAGCATGAGTAGCTGCTGACGTTGCTCCTTGTCGACAAGCAAGCGAGCAATCAACGGGTCGTCGACGAGCTCTTTCACGGCGGAGTACGGGATCAGACACGCGTGGTAGGGCTCGTCTTCCAGGCGGAACTGCATCTGGTTGAGCGGGATAAGCTTCTGCAGCGCCAGCAAGTAGAAGTCCAGCGCCACGCGATGCAGACGCGGCGTCTTTTGCATGCTGGTCGTGGTCGTGGTGACCGCGTTCGCAAAGCGCAGGAACCACTTGATGCGCACTTTCTCTTGCGTGTGATCCGAGTGCTTGGCGTCGACGAGCAGTCGCGCGAGCTTCTTCTGCGCGAGCGCCTTGAACCCGAGCTCCTGAATGTACGCGTCCGTGATGAACGCGACGAGCGACTGGCGCGTTCTTCCTCCCGCAGCGTCGTCCTGGGCATCCGCGTTGATCTTCTTGACGTAGATGCGCGCGATCTCCTGCACAACCTCCGTGGGCGTGAGGACGGAGAGTCCTGCTCCCCCCGAGTCGGATGCAGGGATGCTGAGATGCCGGCGACTCTGTGAGATTGGTTCCGACGACGACGGTAGCGAAAGCCCAGGGTTTGCAGTCCTGGCTGAGTAAGAATCCTTCCTTTGCACCACAAGTTCGCTAGCCGTGGCTGAGTCCTTGCATTGCTGTTGCAGCTGCTGCTGAGCCGAGGTCGAATCTTTCCGAGGCGACTGCGGTTGCATTTGCTGTGGAGTCGTAGCGGCCGAGCCCTTGCGTTGTGTCTGCAACAGTTGCTGACCTGTAAGGGCTGAATCCTTCCGCAGTATGTGGGGCTGAGTCTTGGCCGAGTCTTTCCTCTGTTGCCCAGTAGAAGCTGGAGGAACTGAAGCAGCAGAACTGGAAGCCTTGGTCGGTTGCGTGAGCGCGAGCATTTCGCGCTCCTGGAGCTCGAGTTTCTCTCGGATCCTCAGTTTTCCGCTGAACTTGGCCAGGTTCTTGTGCGTCTGGGTCCCCATACTCGAAAACTTCTTGCTCTCCAACTGGAAGAGCATCGGGTTGAAGCTCGGATCCGAGAGATCCGGGAGGGCCTTGCGGTGGTAGACCAGAAAATTCGAGAAAAGCGTCGGGTTGGACTCCAGGGGTTCCTACAAACACAATGCCCTCAATTCAGCACATAGGGACTGCCTGGTACACTGCAACAACAAGGACGCACCATGAGCAGGTCCGGGTACTTGGCAAACAGGCGCGTGACGAGAACCGGTTTCCGGTGGGCGATGTCGAGGAAGAACTCGGGGTGCTTCTCCAAAGCATCGCTCAGCAGGTGCGGCACGAGCGAGAACGCGAGCGTCAACAGCGACGGGTCGTCGCGGAGCACCTGCGCGAGCAGCTCCGGCGTGGTTTTCAGAATGTGGCTCAGCGTCTCCGGTGTCGAGAGCAGCACTTTTGCGAACGTCGTTCGGCTCGAAATGAGAAGCTCTAGGTATAGGACAACAAAGATTGTTGTTAGTATGGTGAAAGTGGTGGTGGGGATTGATTGGGCACTTCATTGAGCTCAGGGTTTTTTCTGACCTGAGAGGACCCCAGGGTTCGCTTTGACTGCATCCGCTAGCGCTGTGGGGCGATTCACCAGGAGGTCTGTGAGTCCCCGCGGGTGGTTCAGCAGGAACTCTTCCAGCACCGCCTGCCATTGTCAGCAAGCCAACAGTAACCAAGGGGGTCACAAACCGTTAGATCTTTGCCACCACGCGAGCCTTGGACTAGTTACTGGGCATCCAATCCAATCCAAACGTACAGTGCTGTCCTTGAGCGTGTGATTGAGCAGCGAAAGCAGCACGTCCTGCCGCCGCAGCAGCACCTGCGACACGAGAAAGATGTTCTGCTCCAGGATGCGCGCGACCAGGTACTGCGAGTCCTATTGAATAGTCAAACACACCACCGCAAATTAGCGAGCGTGATACAAAGGACGTTCAGGGGACTAACCAGCTCATGTCACTCAAACCTGGAAGATGTGCGCAGTCAGGAACGGCGACTGCCACAGGATCGCTGCGAATTCGCTCGGGTGGCGCTCAATGAGCCGCTGGAAGAGCGGCTGGCTTGTCGAGTGTTGGTGGTCCCCTCCTCCTTTAGCAGAAGTAGGTCTCCCTGAGCCCTCAATAGTATTAGGTGCAGTGCCAGCAGAACTTGACGACGTCACTGCGTCCATGAGGATCGTGTCCATCGCGTCCAGGTTTTCCTGCAGAAAGCCTCGGAACTCGACCAAGTGGGTGTTTGCGATCTCTTGCAGCACGCGCTTGGTCTCGTTGCCAGTGAGCTGGTTCATGAGCATCGCGTAGAAAAAACTCTTCTTCTCCACGTTCTCATGCTGGAAGAAGTGTTTGAGCAGCTCATTACACGCCAAGCACGCCAGCGTCTCCAGGTTACTGTGTAGAAAGGTCAGGAAGAGCTCTTCTTTCTCCAGGGGCTCGTCGTCGCTCAGCTGAGGAAGCAGCTTGGAGATCTGCTCGCGGATGCTCAGACTCGCGTGCAGACTGTTCTGCTCGTTGGTTCGAGAGACCAGAGCGCGGGCTTCTTCTAACGAATCTGCGAGCCCCTGGCACTCTTCAAAGTAGAACAGACGCTCTTGAGCCTGGGCGTGTTGTGGTTGTGGTTGTAGCTCTTCGTCGTTTGGGGACATTTGAATCACTTCCTCCTTCTTCCTGTAGCTCTTGTTCACGTAAAGTCCCGATTCGACGATACAAAGCGCGACGTTGAGCACGCGCTGGTACTCTGGGAGGCGAAGCGTGAGCTTTCTGAGGCAGTCCAGAGCAATCACGATCGACGTACTGTCCGGATCGGATTTTGGGACCAGCTTGCGTCGAAGTATGTCTACAGTGACGAATGAACAAACACAGAAGCGAGTCAGCACACGGCGTAGCTCTAGGTACAAAGTGGACCACTACTGCAGACTTACAGGATTGCTCAATGTGGTTGGTGATCGAAGTCCACAGTTTCGAGATCTCAGAGGAAGAAGCGCTCTCGCTGCACATCCAGTCTTCCACAATGTCGTAGAGCAGTCGCTCTTGCTTTGGCGACACTCTGAGCTCATGGATACCATAGCTACACAGTCACACAAGTCAGGTTAGTCCTAATTAACTTTGTCAGAACCAATTTCAACATCTCCCATAGACAAGGTTTGAAGCATCGACTCACTCGAAATCTTCCAGCGAAAAGAAGTGGCGCAGCAGGAACGAGGTCTTGCGCTTCGCCATCTCAAAGTCGCTCCCGTCGTCGACCACGCCCGACTGCGTGACGAATTTCTGCACTTTGATGCGCTCGATCTGCTGCTGCGCCTGATCTTTGATATGCTGGAGCGCGTCCACGTCGATCTTGTGCTTGTACGCCAGCATGCACGCTTTGAGCTCGAGGTGCTCTCTGGATCTGGGGTTCACATCGAGCGAGATGGCAGTAGTAGTAGCAGTAGTAGTAGCTGGTGATGGCGACAATGGTTCTTCAGCGATTTGCCTGGGCGATAACGCCGAGGTGGTAGTAGTCGCTGTGAGTGGTCGCTTGAAGGGTGGTGGTCTGCCGTCATACTGATGATGAGAATGATCACTTGGGCTCTGCAAAGACGACTGTGGAGTGCGTGGCGAGGTAGTAGAACCCACACGCACAGCACTGGCGCTTTTGCAACGAGGTGTGCCATTAACAGCTCGCTCCTGTTGTTGCGGGGACTGTGGCGACAGCGTTGGACTCGCGGATACGAGGCTCTGACGAGGCGAGACTGGCAGGTTGGCACCTGGGTATCCTGGGCTACTGGATCCGATCCGACGACCTGTCTGAGGACGCGTGGGCTGCTGGTTCTGTTGCTGGTTCTGGCTCTGGAAGTGCTTCTCCCACACGACGGACTTACCCCTCGAGGTTCGGGCGTGGTCGTTCGGCAGCAGGAGCTGGAAAAGATTGTACTTGGTATGCTGGGAAAGCCGACTGCCGGTGCTTTTGGTGGTGGCGGTGGCCGCGCTCTCCGCCATTCTCGCTGAGTGATACGCTGTAATACCTGAATGGATTGGGACTCACTATTGCTCGCGTTTTCGTTTCAAAGTCCCCACTAATAATAATACTGCAGCAGGGGTGCAAATGGAAATTGGTTTGCTCAACACAAATAAACAAAATAAATCCAAATCTAGTCCACTAAGCGATCTTGATGCATTACATGAGCCACTCTTCCTCTATTGAGAGGCAGGGTGGTTATGACAAAAGTGCTCGCCGATCGAGCCACCCGGGTGGTTGCACTTGAAGCACGCAGCGCACTCACCCATGCGGTGCACCAGGTGCTCGACAATCGCATTGCAAATGGATTCCTACAATACTCCAGGAGCAATAACAAGTCAGGATACCATGACAATGGGAGTATTCAAGCACAGTAGTCGCAACGCTCTAGGTTACCTGGACAACGATGCTTCGCGACGGCACGGGGCATAGCTCTTGGTCCTCCGCGGGTGCCACAATAGCCTACAGCAGCCATTTTCATAATAGGAACACACAATCAACGACCCAGCAATGAGGTGTCTGTCGAGGGGCTCATAACAAGTGTATGAGCCATTCATTTTGTCACGTACCACGTCGCTCTTGAGGGCCAGTGGCGAGTCCGCAGCGCTTGTGATGGCGACGACTGCGCACTCGGACGCCTGGAAGAGCGGCGGTAGCGGCAAGAGCTCCACCGTTTTCCCACTGTGCGAGATGATAATCACCTGAGGATTGTATGCCAAAGAGCCGCAGTTGTTAGTAACGACACTCAAGGCCCTAGGTGTCGATAGACACGCACCATGTCTTCATTGCGCAAGTTGCCCAGCTCGCCATGCACCCACTCGCTTCCATGGACCCACTGTAGATACAAAAAAAACAAGAAGTGTCAGCTTCATGACCACAATGCCACTCACTCACTCGTAGCCGACCAACACAGTACTGTAGCTGCGTTTGTCAGCAACCACCACTCACCTGACTGCGAACCGAGATGGACGCGAGCGTGGATGCGAGCCGCTGCGCGACGATGCCCGACTTGCCCACGCCCGTGACGTACACGAGTTTGTCGCGCGCGTGGCACTCGGCGATGTGCTGCGTGCACGTCTCCAGCGCCGCTAGGGCCGCTGGGTCGCTCGACAGGAAGTCGTGAAGGTTCTGTCGAGCAAGACAAAGTCAGTATCTGTCGTTGCTATATATACCACCATACTTCTATGATGCACACCCACCCACGTACCTGCAAGGCTGCAGTGTCCCGCGCGATCGACTGCAACAGTGCGTTCGGGGGCACTTCCGGCTCCTTATGGTAGGCACACATAGACACATTATGTTAGTGATGGAGCGACCAATACGCATTGCGCATTGGTTCTTTTGTGCATCACCTCGTCGTGCGTGTTGCTGCAGTGCGCGGTGGTGAATTTCAGACCGTTCACCTGCGTATCGCCATTAACGCCGCCTGTTGACAGCCAGCGTCGCTGGGCGCTGCTCTCAGTGGCAGCAACGGCAGCGCCAACAGCGATGCCCGTAGTAGTTGGTGGGCGGCACACCGCAAGCAGAGCTGCGCACACGCGGCCACCTCGAAGCTGCCGCATCATCATCTTCGCTCTGCGTCAATTATTGTCAACTGTGGCTTCTGACTGCTTTGCTTGTTGCTGGTGGTGCGATGATGGGTGATCTTCACGCGTTGTTCTATTGGCTGAAAAGATCCTTCTTCTGGGAGTTGATTGGTCAATATCCTGACCGCTTGAAGCATGCAGCTTTTTGTCTGGCTGTTCAACACAGAGCCATTCGTAATGACAGCAAACAGTGATACCAAGACGCAGCATGGAGCTGAAGGCGCTCTGGGCATCGCGCTGGCGCACAGGAAGCTGCAGCAGGTCGAGAGACGGAAGCATCGCGAGAGAGAGCGTACACGACTGCTGGTACTATCTTCTTCTGCGCACGATAACGACTCCACGAGGTACGTACGCTCGCTGCGTGTTCCTGCTTGCTTTGTTTCTTCTTGGGCTGATGCTGTGGTCCAATTACATGTGAAGGTGGCGTCATGGAGAGCTACAAGTCGACGATCAAGCACGAGAGCTTGCGCTTGCCCAGGCGGTCACAGCGAGGAGAGGTATGCCAAACGCATCTGCGTGTGGTCAGACTGCTATTGCTGTTGTGCGATTGGAGCTATGTAAATGCGGGATCTGAGATTGTTGTCTGTGTCATGTTGTGTAGGATTTGTTACACAGCAGCTGACAGCGCCAACGCTGAGTCCACTTGAGAGATGGTACCACCAGTTGCAGCTACTCATGTGGGATGAAGCGCAGAGCTACAGTACTGGTCGCAACAGCGACTTAATTGTAGACGAAGAAGAAAATGAAGAGGCCGACCACGCCACAGCGCTCAGCGCGCTCGAGGGGGTGCTCGCGCAGGACGTCGCGTGCTTGGATCTTCGGTACGCAGCTAGCGCCAGCGTGCAGGACGTGGCGAAGTGCCTGCTCGATAACGAAGGAGCTTTTGTGCCGCAGTCATCACTGCTCCCAGAGGAGATTCTGAGCTTCTCGACGGTGAGAAGCGGACGCGTGTGCCGAGTCACGTGTGTGCGTCACGCCAGCAGCAACAGCCCTGTTGACAGACAATACGCGTTCGATTCAAGCCTCTTTATCCGTGACTTTGAGACAAAGGCTACACAGCTGCTGCTGTTGCCGGCGACTCATGCTCGCAGTCTGATAGAATTTGTATGGAGCGAGCTATCACCGCCATGATCATGAGCAAGAGTAGGAATGAATGAATGAATGCAAACGAGAACACAAAGACGGCATCGTGGTTTTCAAATGGTTCTTTTTCCTCGTGGACTGTCGTTCGAGAATGAATCAATCCAGGTGTATTTCCCATTATGATTTCGCACCACCCAATACTTCAATGCTATCTAGCGCTTAAGCAGTCAAGAGGCAGGCACCGCCCGCGGCCTTGATCTTCTTCTCGGCTTCCTCCGAGAAGAACTTGGCCTTCACGATGAGCGGGATCTCTGGGAGACGGCCCTTGCCGAGCACCTTGAAGAAACCGGCCTTGGTCACGTCGATGACTGGGGCCTTGCCGTCCTTGTTGGCCTGAGCTTGCTCCTTGGTCTTCTCCGACACAAGCGTCCACAGGCGCTCGACGTTCACGGTCGGGCAGTGGTCGCGGTTGCGCAACAGGTGGAAGTGGCGCATACCGACCTTACCGAAGTAACCCGGGTGAAACTTATCGAAGAGGATACGGTGGTGGTGCTGGCCACCGGCGTTACCACGACCACCTGGGTGCTTGCGGTGCTTTCCGATACGACCGTGACCGGCGCTGACGTGACCACGTTTCTTACGGTTCTTGGAAAAACGGGATGGCTGTAAAAAAGGGAAACAAGGAAAGCATGACAAACGTTAGCCAACGATACTCACAGTTGATTTGCAGTTTTCCAGTTGAGAAACTCGCTGGGCTGTGTCGGGATGGAGAGTGAGAAAAGAGAGAGCAGTGATGTCGAATGCGCGCGCTGTACTGGAGCTGCTCGTTGTGTTTGCGTCGCTGCTGCCTGTCTGCTTGTTTGTGACGTCTGTCGACAACAGTGAATGGCTTCTTGCTTCGCAAAAGCGCATCTGCAATAACTGATACGAGTCGTCATCCCGATACTAAATGTGCTGCTGGCCTGTAGACAGGTTGCTTGTCCGCTTGCGCTTGTTACGCGCCAGTACATCACGCGCTCACGCTGCCGCTATTATCTGCTCGCTCGCTCGCTTGGACCTCACCACTGCTCACTCGTCATCGCCAGCTGCGCCATTTCTCGCTGTTCACGCGCGCGCTCGCTCATACGCGCACACACACTCTCGCTCTCTCTACCTCTACCTCTCTCCCTCTCATTCTCTCATTCTCCCATTTCCCTTGCAGCATAGGCACAGAGGGCGACATGAACAGGTTGCCTTACCATATTGACTTGGTGATAGGCGAATGCGAATGACCCGACCAGGAAAATGCCGAGTTTTCCAGCCAGAGGTGCCAAAATGAATGGCTCGTTGGCTCTCAGACCCCGACCATACAAACGCCAAGTCACAGGACTTCACCATACAAACCCCAACATTAAACTGCTCCGAGTGGACAGAGGGCCGCTTGCTTTGTGACCACCCGCGCGGTTCAGCGCCAGAGCGGTTCAAGAAGCCCGGTTCAAAAGGTGGAGGAGTGATGGTCAGTCTAAAAGCAAAGTCGCACTTTGTCGAGGTGAGTCAGTATTTGTGCGGTGCTATCGACAGTGTCTACTTTTGTGATTGCGTATTTGATTCGCAGAATTTATTTCTTCCGAGTTTTAGCCAATGAAAAGAACGTAACCACAGCGCTGGTTGAAGTGCAACGAGCAGTGCCGAAACGACGCGGGCATGGAAGCGGCGATAATGGAGCAGGAAGGCGGCAACCATGAAGATGCTGCTGCTTCCACTACTACTACAGCGGACCGGGGGAGCTCGCCCGAAGAGTACGCCGCGCAAGCCATGGCAGAGACTGCAAAAATGGAACCAGGACATGAAGGGGCGAGTGCAGAAGTTGAAGAACTGCAAGCGCAAGTGCAAGTGACGGACGAAGATCCCAGAGCGAGCAGCGGGGGAGCAGGCGAGTGTGATGTCGGAGACGCAATGAGTCGTGATGCCGCGTCAGTGCGCATCCAGAGCGTGTATCGCGGCTGCTCGACGCGCCAGAGGCTCCGTGGACAAGTGAAGCGCGAAAAGTGGATCAAGCAGTTCGATCCGAGCTCGCAGCAAGTGTACTTTTACCATGTGGAGACGGGCCAATCGCAATGGGAGCAGCCTCATGACTTTGTTGACGGCGTCGAAGACCCGAAAACAAATGGAGTCGTGAAGATCCAAAGTGCGTATCGGTCGAAGAAAGCGAGAGATCAAGTGCAAAGCAAGATCCGTGGCGTTGGCGACGTTGCTGCTGGAGATGAAGGCTTTCAAGGTGTTAATGATGAAGGTGACGATGGCGATGAAGGCGCGACTGATCAGGCTGGAAAATGTGAGAGTGCTGGTGCGACTGCCGACGTGGATATATCATCAGCGATAGAAATCTCAGCCATTGTTCAAGCTGCCAGCGATAGTCGACAGCAAGTCGAGGTCAGCGCTGCACTTTCGATTCAATGTGCGTTCCGGCAGCATGCCGCCGGCAAAACTGTTGAGAGCAGACGAAATGACCTTCGCGATCTCACAGACCCCAGTGTAATCAGCCAAAAGGTCAACGACTTGATGCGCGCCATGGACGAAATCCAAGGAGAGCTGACTTCACGGCAACTCTCTTCTGCTGCAGAAAACGAAGAATTTCCGCACCTTCGAGAGCTTTTGATTTCGTGGACAAGCTCTTTCGACGCCATCAAAGACAGAATTCTTGGGCTCCCGCATCGAGCTGAGCAAATCCAAAATGTAGAGCTCGCTGCCGAGAAGATCGTCCATGCGAAGTTCCTCCACGAAACCATGGCGGAGACTCGGAGCGAGTGCTTGGCATTGCTGCGCAGCATCTTTCTGATGAACAGCTACTTCGTCGAGCTTGACGTCAAGCGCATCAACGAAGCGAGCGCTACGCTTCGAAAATGGAAAGCGCACGAGTTATGCGCACTTGCCGATCCACGCATCATGAAGGTTGTTCAGCTCGAGGATTTGCAGGAGATTTTCTCGCAGGTGGAAACTACGTTACGTCGTGCGACGGGCTTGACTGACTTCAACTCGGGTGCAACCACTGCTGCTGGAAAGCGTTACGAGGAGTGGCACGCTGAGGTTATAGCAGCTCTCGACAGCGTGCGTCAAATGGAGCAACGTTTGCTCCACAAAATCAGCCTCCTTCAAATGGTTCGAGCGGCACAAGGAGAGAAACGAGAGCTCGCCTTGATGGAGATTGAAGACTTCAACAGCTCTCAGATCGAGATGCAGCAGCAGAAGCGAGCGAATCAAGCCGAAGAGTACGCGAAATTTCTGGCGAAATGCCGTGAAAGCTGGCAAAAAGGACTCGAAAAAAGACACGACGACACTCTTGAAACCCTCGCAGTCGAAAATGCGCAGCATGAAGCAACTGCTCGAAAGATGGAGATCGTGGAGAAGATGCACAAACGCGATCACCATCGCCGCACGACAACAAAACTGTCTATCTGGGAAGCTGTGAGAGAAGGCTTGCCGGTGGAGATCGTCCGTACGATGGTTTTTGCCGAAATGCAGAAAGCGCGGCGACTAGGCTACGACTTCGTCCTGAGAACGGCGCGTTCAGATCACGGAGAGACATTGATCCAAATCGCGTGCTGGTGGGGCCATCTGGTACGTTTGCTTGCTGCTTCTTGCTGTAAGCGCTTTTCGTTTGAAGATTTTGCTGTGTTGCAGGATTTGGTGACGTTTTTGATTGAAGAAGGAGCAAATGTGCACGATGTCGACAGTTACTGCAACAAGTTCTCATTGTTGCACGATGCAGCTAGGCGTGGGCATGCAGAAGTGGTAATTCTTCACTTTGGCGCTCTTTAGTTGATCATAGTTATATCTTACCTAACTCTGGTTTCTTTCGTAGATCCGAGTTCTGCTTCAAAATGGAATCAAGCACGGTGTTATAGACAGCTCAGGGGATGCACCTCTCCACTGGTACGCAAAAATTTCTTTAACAAGAGTTTCTGACTGTAACCTGAGCTCACAACATGAACTGATTTACAATATTTAGGGCTGCCAGGAAGAACCACTATGAAGCGGTCCACACGCTGCTCGAAGCCCATGTACCGTGCGCAGAGCAAAACACGCTGGACGTCATTCTGAAGACAGTGCGCACGAAAAACCATCGCAGCAAAACGCCATATCAGGTTGCGAAAAGCGAGTGTGTTCGCCGGCTGATTCAAGCGTTTGACGACGGCCGCCTGCCACTCTTCCGTCACCCAAGAGCTGTCACTGCTGCAGGCAGTCACCGACGCATGACCGACTTCACTCAGCATCGAAGCTCAAGCAGTCGACTCATTGGCGATGCAAAAGGTGTGGCAAGAACCCACAGCTCAAAGAACTTTCCAGCTACGCACGAAGGTCACGGAGTTGAAAGTCACATGCCTGAAGACGAATTTGGCATCATCGATGTGTTCACTCCGCGAAACTCTGAGCAGCAGCAGCAACAACAACCTGTGCGGCGAGCGAGTTCCAGCAAACTTGTAAATAAATAGACAAACTGAGGAAGCGTGATCACGTCTGCGATGCGTTTCTACACCGCAAATCAACTCTAACAGGCGCTATTTCGGTCTTCCACATCCAATTTCAGCATTTGAGGTAGCTTCATGAACCAAAGAGACTCAACTAGATGGCTGCATCAAGACAGACGAAGGATCAAGCGACGAGTGGATGCGTGCCATTGAAAAGAGCGGCAAAGCGATCAAGCAACAGAGACGTCATGGCGGCAACAGCTGCTAGCGAGAAGGTGGATCAGCTCATGTGAGTACCTTCAACTGCTCGGCATTGGTATACTCAAGCGCTAATCTGGAAATCAATCACGCAATTTTCCAACTACAGGGCGATTTATTCCCAGCGACTCATGCCACTTGCGCTGCAACGCTTGAGCGTATCTGGTAAGACCCGACTAGCGGTGTAGTCCCATTCGCATATCTATCCGAAGTCTTTGTCTCTGACGTGGCTGCCATGCTTTTGTTAATACCCTATACAGAGATTCTAAGTGACGGAGCTGGATTCGCATACTTTCAGGAGAATGTTCCAACAAGAGAAGAGCTGCAAATCACAAAAGAGCAAGAACTCTCGTTCAACCGTCTGCTCAAATTCCTGAGTATGCACGAACCAACAGGATACGAGAAAGATGAGCCCCACAAGCGCACTGTAGTCCAGTACCTCGCGCTTCGAAGCATGCTCACCGAATGCAAAGCTGCAAAGGTACTTTGGTTGATAATGAACTCGAGTACCCCTGTCAGCTTTCAGCGATGCTCATTTGTTTGACCTCAAAACTGTATTCTGTGTGCATAGCTTCGCAGCGTCCAAGATGCGTGCGTCACGAAAATGCTTCACTGGTTTGAAGAAACCTCGGCGCATTCTCGAGTAAGTTGTTATGAGGATGCGTCTATATGATTGCTTGAATGAGGTGAATTGCTCAAGTTTGTGCATGGGTATCTAGGTTGCGCCATCGACGTCGACGCCGATTCTCCCTCCAAAGATGGTATCGAACTCGTTCACCTTGTTTGCTGCATCTGTTTGGGATTACATTTGACAAGCTTAGCTGAGAGTTGCCCAAAACTTGGATTGATAAACAGTCTCCGAAGAAGCAGATTCGCTCAAAGCCAGTTTTTGGGAGAAGCGCAAGCGCCACGTCGTTGCCGAGCGAAGAGAACCTGGTTCTTCCAGCATCCAACGCTGCCGCTGCAGCCACACTGGAGGTTTGTGCACACGACGCACACGCTGCGTACGTATTGTTGCTGTCCACCAAACTCATTTTTCACATTGCCTCCTCCATTTTTGTAGAAATACAAGATGCCAGATCTCCGAGCGTCCCACATCCGCCGAATAGCGGAACTTCGATCCCGAGGCGCTGAATTTCTCGCAGAAGTTTGTCTTATGAATTTCATGATTCTGGATGTGGTTGGTATTGTGTTTTAGCTCACGTAAAGCAAAATGGTTTTCTGAAAAGGTTCCACAAGACATTGGTGAAGAAGTAAACGATCACGGAATGCTAAAGCCAGAGGACTATGACAAGATCGATCAGCAGCGGCGTGTGGACGCAACTTTTCATCTTTACCATCCTGAGACTGAGGCCGAGGTTCGTTTTGCTCAGCGCTTCATGGGACGGCATTGGTGTAGAGATCTCTTAACGAATTCGATTTGAACGATATGCTTTAGCGCGAGATGAATCTTTTGTGGATCCAGCGGCGCAATGAAGAGGAGATCTCTCGTCGGAAGCAAAACGAGATCCAACAGCGAGTGAACAAGTGGTCCATGGAGCGGAGTCGAGAAGAATCTGAGCACTTGAGAAAGAGAGAGTCGATGAAATTAGTCGCAGGCTTGGAGAGGACTCATCAACAAGAGTTCGACGAGCATACCCATTCTACTGCGAGAAGACCTCAAAGTCACGGCATTCGTCCTCCGACTGCTAGTGGAACAAGGGTGAAGAGCGATCCATCGGACCCCACAAAATCTGCAGCAACTGGTGGGAAAGTGGAGAAAACGGACTCGACCGAAGAGAAACCCCGAAACAACTCGAATCCTCAGATTGTGGTGCTGAAGAGCACAAAGAAGCAAGACGTGAAGAAAGGAGGAGGGATGCACTTCCGCAACCAACTGCCATCCAACTACACGCCGCCTAGTCGGCACAGCAATCAGTCCTCATCGTCTACTGCAAGCTGGAAAGATCGGGGGTCTGCCACTCCGTCATCGGTGTCCACACCTTCGTCCTTCAGTTCAGGAAAGCAAACTCTGGAAACGAATTATCTGCGGGCGCGTTTGGATTCAAACTCTTCTTCCGGAAGCTCTGGTTTTAGCGATGAAGACGATTCTTCAACTGACGAAAATGCAGACGAAAAAGATGGAGAGCCTGCCACAGAGAACGGAGCAAAGCAGTCATCAAGAGTTCTTCAACGAACGAAGCTCCAGCCGTATCACATACCTTACTTTGCGAACGCTCGCTCCGAATCCCACGCAGTCACGGTTCGAGCTGGAGCCAATGCACCCAGTAAATTGAGCGTAAGTGAGTGCATGTGTGTGTGCGAGAGAGGAGGGAGAGAGCTCCATTGTGACGGCACTATGCTTTGTCTTTCTGGCTCTAATCAATCTTCTGTGGTCTATGCAGATGTACCCTCGAGGAACGATTCCACCGCAAGACAAACCAGCAGATCCCGAGTTTCGTCACCTTTACGACGCTTCGGAAACTCGGCGGGTGTTTAGCACAGCCCCAGAAAAGGCTGAGGCGCTATCGAAAAAGGTATCTACTTGCTTGATTCACGGCTACGATCTCCTTCATTTAGTGCTATCATCCCTTCTCATTGTGCGCATTCATTTGAAGGTACCGCTGACAACGCTGCCGAACCAGCTTGGCGACCCGGCTCCTGAGCAAAGCAAAACAACTGGACGAACGTCTTCCGCAGCGCCTACCAGCCGAACGACCGGATCTATGTCTACTGCAGTGAAGGCGAAAAGTGCTGCCAGGTCGACTTCCGCATTTCCTCTTCCGCGGACGTCACTGCCACTCTCGACTGGAAGCGTGAGTATGAGTGATTTGCGCCAGCAACAGCTGCAAGAACTCGAGAAGATTCGACTGCTCTTCGAGCAAAACAACCTCTCATTCTCCACTGAAGCGTTCGAGCGTGGACTTCTACTTCCAGAGGACAGACCGGTGCTTGACTGCGTGCAGAACCTGCCTCTCCCGGGGTCGAGATTGATGTCGAATCCGCTCGTCGACCTGAGGCTGAGAAAAGGGCTCGCAAAGAAGAAGAAGGGTGGGCTCAAAAAGAAAAAGAAGAAGAAAGCCAAAGGGAACAAGACTCCGAAAAGCAGCAGGGCCAAGCTAAAAACATAGAGAGCTCCAAACAGAAACTTTCCCCTCACACCAAAGGTATTGAACGTGTTATTCCCTATCGCTTCGCTGCATTTTTCCTTTGAAAGTACTGAACGTACATCTTCAGCTGCGCTTGTAAGATGCAGGCGGTCTCAGCCGATCCGAGGTCACGTTTATCCTGTAGATTTGTTTTCTCTTCTTCGCAACGCGTACTGACCCGCTGACTTTCCCTACTGCTTGAAGCATGCTCTACCTCGCTGCGATCCAGGTTGAGCAAGCTGAGGTTTAGGTTTTGGTGCTGGAAGCCATCTATCGATGCCTCGAACTCGTCGTATTCATCATAGTAGCCATGATTCTCCAAAATGGTTTCTGTTGTGGCATGATGCTCATCATGAAAGTTGCAGGCTTGATCCTCATGATGGGCGGTTGGCTCTGAAGAAATCACTGCAGCTTGGATCTCAACCATTTTCAGCAGTTGCTTGATCTGGTTGTCTTTTTCGTTAAGGCGCTGCTGGAGATCGCGGATTTCGTCGAATTTCTGCTCGAGAATGGAGTCTGTCTCTGCTTTGTCTTGGGTTGTTTGCTGCACTAAATCGCTCCTGAGATCCACGTCTTGCTGGTGACGCTGCTCGGCGATCTTCACTCGATCTTCCAGAGCCTGCACTCGCGTCTCGAGGTCTCCATTCTTGTGCAAGAGCGTCTGAATCTGGTCTGCCATGCGCTCTCGGAGCTTTACGTGGCGAGCGGCTTCAGTGTACAGTGCGTGCATTTCTTTGTACAGGTGCGTCTCGTCCTTTGGTAGCAGCGTCTGGAATTGCTCAAGAACAGCGACCTTCACGTCACTGAGCGTCTGAATTGCTGCTGTGTTAGCTGATTGCACATGCTCTTCCTCATTGTCTCTGCTTTGCATGCGCATCACTTCCCAGATCGCTTCTGCAATATGCCCAACATGCCACAGGATCTGGTCTTTTGGAGCACCCAAATAGTTAGTCCACACCTCATCATACGACTCATTCGAGCAGAAGAATCACAGCCACGCACCATTTCGCCTCTGGATGAACTCAAGCTCTGCAAACTTGCCTGCAGAGTGCTCATGTAGTTCATCCTCTTGGTTCTCATCAGAGCAGCAGCAGCAGCTGTGGTCGTGCGGTTTGCTGGTGCTGGTGGTGAAGACGCTGCGCTTGAGTCCGTCCAGCTCCTTCTGCACGCGCTGCAGCGCGAAGATCGCCAGCGCAGCCTCCTCGATCGCGGCATCTCGCTCGCTCTCAGCCTCTGATGCTCGCAAGGAGGCCATCGTCATTGTTAAAGGACGTGGCTGCTCCTACACAAACGGCAGGGGCGTCGTTACAGATTTCCATGGCGGCAATGGATGGATACACGACCATTATTCTGCGCCGCAAAGGGCAAGAGTGCATTTTATCAGAGATAGATTGAGAGGTGGTAACTCTCCAGACAATGCAAACTAAATAATCTTAAAAACTAAGAGAGAATCCCAGATTGTACAAAAAAACAAATCAAAGGAAGACAATGACTTTATATTATTAAAAGTGCAAAATGACTTCAGTTCTCTTTTCTTAAAATATGTAACAGTTGCAAAACCGGTTTGTAAAAAGAAACCAGTTGAGTACCAATAGAAAATACTGGTTCCACTTTCCGCGACGCACTTAGAAGGCGTACCTAGTCGAGCACCTTGCGTGACGTACTTAGTCGGCACCTTTCTCCGTCCGATCTTCCAACGACGAAGCTCGTGCTATCAATCCATCACGAAGCCTCTCGGATCTATGATGGCGGAGTCGCTCGAAGCAGAGAACGTGCGCTTGCGCAGCGAGCTGCAGGCGCTGCAGGAGCGCTTCGACGCGCTGCGCGAGAGCACGAGCGAGCGCCTCGAGAAGCTCGAGGACGAGAACGAGATCCTCGCGGAGGCGAACCGTCTGCTGCTGGAGAACGAGACCGCGTACCAGCAGAAGCTCAAGGGACTTGCTGACAATGCGTCCTTCAACGGAATCGCGAGTCTGCCGCAGGTGCCCGACGAGCTGCTGGTGCCCGGCCCGGGACTCACCACGCAGGAGATTGAGGTCGTCGCAGAGACCCACGCGTTCGGCAACTTGCTGAGCGTCGCGGCGCACGTGGCGCACCCCGAGATCATGCTCACGGGCGGCGCGGACAAGCTCATCTGCGTGCACGACTGGCAGCAGAAGCTCAAGCTGTGCGAGTTCGCGGCGAGCGCGCCCGTGCTGGATCTCGCGTTCAACCCGAACCCAACGCACGCGGACTTCTTCGTCGCGACGTTCATGGACGGCAAGCACGGACTCTACCGCCTGGTGAACGGCACAGAGAACCCGGAGACCGGCTGGCGAATCGAGGAGACCCGCCTCTTCCACGAACACACGCGTCCGGGGGCGATGAAGGCCGCGTGGAGTACGACCGGCGATCTGTTCGCGACTGGCGCGAGCGACAAGGCGCTCCACGTCTTCCAGTGCGCGTACGCTGCTGGCACAACGGCGACGACGGTGACGTGCGAGAAGCTCAAGTCGTTCTACTTCAACGGAACGGTCGAGGCCATCACGTTCGTCCCATCGACGCTGCTGAGCAGTCGACTGAAGGGAGGAGAAGAGGAAGAGCTCGAGCCGGCCCAAAAGTGCAATGAGCTACTGGCGATCGCCGTGCGGGACGACTGCTACGTGCACTACGTGGACTGCACCACGTTTGAGAAAGAGCGGTACGTGGGTTTGTATGGACGATGGTGAGTGGTACCCTATGGTTTGTTATGCTCACACGTGCGTTGCTGTTGCTGCTGTGTGGTTTTATAATAGAGTGAACATGAACCAGGACGGCATCGAACACGTGTCGTACACGATCATGGACCTGCGCGTGTCGCCCAGCGGCAAGTACCTGCTCGCGGCCACCGACTCGAGTCGCCATTTCATCTTTGTGGTACGTCCTATAGCTCTAATGCTATGCCTACAGTCCCTTGGGTGGATCTGACCTCATGGAGTTTCTATGTGTATCAATCTGCTCTACCAAACAGATAAAGTCGAACGTGGTGCTGCGCAACTTGTACGGCCACAAGGCGGGTCCGTACAGCCAGCCGCGCGCGGTGTGGCACCCGTCGGAGAAGTACGTGCTCTCCAACACGGAAGAGGGCGGCGCGGTGCTCGTCTGGTGCATCGCGTCCGAGCGCGTGGTGGACACGATTGCCGCCCACGACGCGCTTGTGAGGGACTTTGCGCTCGCGTCAACCCCCAACACGACGACGCTCTTCACGGTTTCTTACGACAAGCTGCTCAAGGTGTGGTCCTCGGCTCTTAACTGAGCGTACAGTATACCAAGCAGCATCGTGGATTTGGCTTTGGTCATGTGGTACCTGTGTGTATATATTAAAGAACTGCTTACTGGTTGGTGAGCTGATGTGCTTGTCTACTGCTTGAGGTCGAGGAAGATCTGCTTGAGGTCGCGGATCTCCTGGAGCGTGGCCAGCGTCGTGGCCTCCCACTGGTCCAGTTTCGCATGAATCACGGGGATCATGCTCTCTTTGCCCTGGAGCTCCTGGCGAAGCGCCTCGGGACTGACGAGTTCCAGCACACTCGACGACGTGAGCGGCGTCTGAAGCTGGTGATGCTGCTGGTAGCTGCTATCCGTCGCAGATGACGAGGATGAGGACTCCTGGGCCGGAATGCGCTTCCGGTTGCTCGCAATGCTCCCAGAGAGCGCTCGCGAACCTGACGAAGACGGTCCTGAGGATGGCGGCGAGGGCTCTGCATCCCGAGTAGATGGAGTCGCGGGACGCTGCTGGGTCTTCTTCGCCTGGGGTGGCGGGGTGGCGCTCGAACCGCTGCTGCTGCCGCTCATATTGGCTCTGTGGCGACCATAGTCCACCACCTCATCTGATATTATCACAACAGTGGCAGTAAGAATGGGATGAGCTTGGTTGATCTATCAAGTGTGGTCCTCACACACAGGTACATGATCAAGCGGATCTACAAGCCCAGACCTTTCTTATTCCGAGGTGCGGCGCCGTCGCCCACTTTCTTGGCCGCCTGGTCCGGCCGGCAGCTCTTCGCGTGGATCGCGAGCCGCCCTTCGGCGAACGTGCGGCCGCAGTTCTCGCACTTCTCCATGCCGTGGACGTTGAACGACTCCTGCGCCGCGCGGTTCATCGCTTCGATGGCCTCGCGGTCCACTTTGCCTCCCCCATTCCCAGTCCCAGTCCCAGAGCCACTGAGCGCGATCTCGGACTCGGACATTTGGCCAAGACCGGGCGGGGTCTTTGGGATCGGTCGGCGCTCGCCCTTGGGCTTGAGTTCCTCCTGTTCAAATAGGAAACAAGGGGTCAGCTAGGTGTATTCTATCATCACTCTGTGGACAAGGAAGACTTAGTGAAAGTGGCTGTTACCTGCGCGATCCAGAGCTTCTTGCATTGCTTGAGGTGGATGTCAAAGGACGAGAGGCCGTACTGGCGGCCGCACACGTGGCACAGTCGCGTGACCGGACCCGCTTTGATCACTGGAAAACAAGCGAAAGAAGAAAGCCGCACAATGGTGCAGTGAGTGGGTTACGAGCCTATCACTAGGTATGGAGACCAAGCGTATGATCCATAGACACACAGAACGCTCATTGTTCATTCGTTCATTCTGTACCTGGTGGTGCCATTATGTGGCTGCTCAAGTGATCTCCTCTCTTGTCCTTTTGAAATGAGCAGGTGGAGAAAAGTCGTGGGATGTCGACGCTTTTTAACTTTGTGACTGGATTTAAAACCAGTTTGCACTCCAAATTAGACTCAACTTCCGGTAGTTATCAGTTAGCAGAGCGGGTAGTCCCAGACATCACCATCGTCTTCTTCGTCATCATCCTCAGTATCATTTCGACTACTGCCACGACCTTCGCGACTCGGTTGCTGCCTTCGCTTGGGGGTTTTCAGCCGCTCTGCGCGCTCGTCCAGCTGCGTCTGGCGCTCGCCCGTCTCCAGGACCCACAGCAGGCGCTTGAGCTGCTCATTTTGCGCCTGCGAAGCGTAGAACATCATATTCGAAGCCCCTCTTTGAGGCATTTCACCCGTGTGGTCATCAGTAATCCGCAGGTTCTCCACGACGTGCAGGTCGTGGAGCTTCTGGAGCTCGCTCTCGCTTAGATCCTGGAGCTTCTCGACAAAGTTCGTGCGCTGGGCCTCACTCAGGAGCTCTAGCTGTTTGTGATAGCCAGCCTGGTGCTGCTTCAAGTTCTGCGTTAGGTTCTGACTTTGTTTGTGAAAGCCCAAGCGCAGATCTCGCAGAATTCCGTTCACCTGGACCCACTCGCAGATCTTTTCCAGGTGCTTGTCGTAGTTCTTCTTCTTCTTCTTAAAAGGTATTACAGGAGTCAGCTCCACGCACGAGATCGTCGGGTTGATCGCCAGGCACTTGGCCAAGTCTCGATACGCGGTGGACCTAGCGTCCGGGTTGTCTCGGAGGCTGAGTATAGTTCATGGTCATCGTCAAGCATTGAACGTTAGGTCAGCAATGTTGGGGGAGTCTGATAGAGCAAAGCAGGGTCAGAGCTCACTCGATGGACTGGAGCTTCCGGTTGAACTTGCGCAGCGCCGTGGCGAGCTCCGCGACCGCCTCTGAGCCCAACTGACACCCTGAAAGACTGCATCACATGACATCACACACCCTTCGTTATAAGTGAGTGGACCTATGCCATTTGTGGTAGAGCTGCATAGAGAAGATCGTACGTACTTGATCGAGAGTAGTGACGCGTTCTTCTTGATCGCGGCGGCCAAGTGCACGGTCCCTGCGTCGCCCACAGGGTTGCTCGAGAGGTCGAATTCCGTCAGCACCTGGTTCTCGCAGAGCATCTTTGCGATCGGGATGACGCTCAGGTAGTCCAGTTCATTGCTCTTAACAGTGAGACGCGCGAGCTTCTTGCTCTGCCAGAGTGCGCCACAGAAAGCCTCGATGCCCGAGGTAGATTTCTCGCCAAACCCATTGCACGCGAGCTGGTTGTTGCTCAGAACGAGCGTCTCGAGCGCCTGGTAGTCCCTGACCGCGCTCGCGAGGTCCACGAGGCCCTCGGCGCGCAGCCCAACACAGTGCAGGCTACAGAACAGTCCAATCGCCAAACCCAGGGCTCGTTAGGAATTCATTCAGGGTATCGATATAACCCCTCAGTATGGCCAACTTACTTGAGCTCCCTGAGGTGCAGACAGTGCTTGAGTCCTAGGAACAGCGTCGAAATGCCATGAAACACGTTCGTACGAGAGCCCGTGAGCTCGTTCTCTGAGACGTCGAGTCTCTCGATGGTCTTGCGCTCCTTCTCGACCAGGATCCCCAGTGCCGCTGCGTCCAGATGCGAGTACCTCTTGGCCTGGAAACTCACTCTGTGGCTGGGACTACTCTGTGCGTCTCGTCTCAACGCGAGCACTGGGATCGGCTGCTCTGATGAGAGCTGCAGCGTCTGCAGCAGCGGGTTCATCGCCACGGCCTTGGCGATCGCGATCGCGCCTTGGACACCGATCTGGGTGCCGCTCAGGTTCACGTTCGTGAGCGTGCAGCTCTTGGCGCGCAGGTACGGCGCCAGCAGCTTAATGCAAAAGTCGTCAAAGAGCATGAAGCCCGCGAGGTTGAGCTCGTTCGCGCGCTTGTCGAGGATGTCGCGGATGCGACTGAGGATCACGTCGCCCTGCAGCCCCCTGAAGTTGCCCTTGCGGTGCCGGACTTTGGTGTCGTAGAGGAAGATCTGGAACGGGTCCGTGATCGCGCGCCGCTTCTCCTCTTCCACGAGCCGCTCAAGCTCTTCCTTGGAGGGCTGTGGGGCCGTTCCTTTGCCGCCATGGCTCTGATTGTTGCTATTGCTGTTTGAAGATGGAGACGACGGGTCTCGCTTGAGACCTTCAGCCACGCGCGGATCGACGCTCTCAAGCTGCCTGAAGAGCGGACAGCCGGGTGTCCCACGCACCTTGAGCCGCACAGGGGCAAGCGGATCCATCAGCCGATCGGTCGGTCTATGCTGCGCGTCGTGAGCTTGACAGGGAATTCCCAAACGAGCTGTTCAATGGCTAGTGTTCATGTAGAGACAAGTTAAGTTGATTGGCAATGGCGAAGAAGCTATTCTTGGTGCGAATCAGACTGAGCAATGGATTGAAATCTGGAAGAAATAAATGGTGGATCTCTGAAAAAGACGCATGGTGATCAATACCCAGTCACAGTCCCACGCTCCCAATCAAATCCACCGCCACAGGAAGCAGTAAGTGGCGATGCGGGCAATCAAAGACGCGCGTGATGGCGGTCGCTCACAGCGCCGCGCTTCAGGGCCTCGAGTGCAGCTGGGCCGACCGTATGGGGCTCCTAGTAGAAGGCTCGCACGAGCGCTTCACCTGGCGGTGTTGCTGGTACTGCTACTGCTATTGTTCTTGTCGTCCTTTGTATCACTCACGCTTGCGATTGAGCCGATCCCGCAAGCTGCAGATATCCTCACGGTCGTCAACGTCAACTCGCAAAAGGTGCGACGAATGCTCGCAAATTTACCACCACCAGCCTTACTCTCTCACTATTTATTGACAACTGTGTGCAATGGACAATGTCTATCTACCACATCTCACTCACAGGACATCCGGCTGGACGCGAACTTGAACATCCCCGACGGCGGCGAGCTGCTTCTCGACATCCAAGTGCCGCGCGAACAAGTGCTCGTGGACGCGAACGGACCTGCAAAGGTCACGCGCGTGTACTCGAATCATGCCGATGGGCAATGGGGGGTCGGCGAGGAAATCTTTGTGTTTGTCGAGTTCATGAGCGCTGTCAAAGTGGTGGGTACCCCGAGCCTCGCCCTGCGCACGGGGTGTCCAGCGTCCTCGCCCTGCTACAGGCGCGAAGTCCAGCGCCTGAGGTGCCAGGCGACCGCGGGCAAGTTCTCCGTGGGCTTTGCCGGCGAGAAAGTGTTCAACATCCCCTTTGACGCCAACCAGCGCATGCTAAGCGAGTTCCTCACGCGCATGACACAGCTCGACAGGGTCAAGGTCCAGTACAGCATCAGCGACGCGGCGTGCACGTTCTTCGGCAACAACATCACGATCACCTTCGAGTCCGTCAACATCGACGGCACCGACGGCGACCTCCCAGAGCTCACGGCGGACAAGGACAACGTCGGTGGGGTTGTCGGCACCAACCTCTTCCACATCCGCTTCGCGCCGCTGATGACCACGCAAGCGTGGGAGATCCAGAAGGGCAACAAGGTGCCGCACAGAGTGGCGAACTTTGTCGACCAACCCGATCCAAAGACCCTGAGGTTTCTCTACACAGTGCGACCTGGGGACAACGCGACCCGCCTCGACTACGTGAACAGCGACTCGCTCGCGCTCTCACTCCAGGGCCCTAGCTCTCCAAAGATCTACAACGCAAACTCCCAGCGCACTGTGCTCGTGAACGCCAAGCTCCCGCCGCCGGGGTCCGCTGGCGACTGGGAAAAAGGCATCGGCAGTAGTCTCTCAGCGACGAACAACCTCAAGATCGACGTCTCACGACCAGTGGTCACCGGTGTCACCTCCCCGCACGCAGACGGCACGTTTGGCATCGGCGAGGTGATTCTGATCCATGTGGTGTTCTCTCAGTCGATCGTCGTAACTGGGAGTCCGACGCTCGTTCTGGAGACCGGGCTCGTCGACCGCATCATCCCGTTCGTGCAGGTTCTCGGCAGCGACACCATCGCGCAGTTCTCGTACATCGTGCAGTCCAAGGACACGTCGCCCGACCTCGCGTACGCCGGCACGAGCATCCTGGAGCTCAACGGCGGCTCGATCAAGCGCAAGTCGTCGACGCCGACGACCGATGCGATCCTCACATTACCCGTGAACGACGAGAAAGGCAGTCTATCGGCGAACAAGAACATTGTGATCGACACGACCAACCCGGAGGTGTTGAGCGTCACATCGACGACGCCCAATGGGGTCTACACTGCCGGCGACACGATCGAGATCGTCGTGGCGTTCGAAGCGCCCGTGGTGGTCACAGGGAAGCCGTTTTTGCTGCTCAACACGGACAAAGTGGACTTGTATCCGGGCTTCTTTGTCCAGGCAGCACCGAGTACCCTTGGAGCCACGTCGTCCATGAAGAAGATCCTGTTTCCTCCAGTGAACCACGGGCTCTCGACGCTCGAGAGCAAGGGCGTGCAGTTCGAGATCGACGGCCAGGTGCTCACGCTCGACAGTGTCGACGGCGACGAGGTCACCTTCGTCGAGGACTACACTGGCACGATCGTCCGTGCAAATCTCATCGCAGCGAACGGTGGCGGAGGCGTGGGCTCCGCGATCCCGATCCGGACCCCAGGGTACCGTCAGGCAGTGTACGTGAGTGGCAGCGGCACGGCCACGCTCGTATTTCAATACAAAGTGCAGCGTGGCGACGTGTCTCTGGACCTGGACTATTTGTCAACCTCCGCATTGCAGGTTAGTGCTGGTGGCTCGATCAAGAGGCTGTCGACCAACCCTGTTACCGATGCCGACCTGACACTCGCGGCCCCAGGAGCTACGGACAGCCTGGGGCTCAACTCCGCGCTCGTGATCGACACGAACGCCCCACGCATCCTGCAGGCAAACCCGATCACCTGCGACGGCGTCTACCGAGCAGGGGACTCAATCAAGCTCGCTCTGGTGTTTGATCAGCTCGTGGTGGTACTGAGCACCGCGTCGCTGCTCATGAGCGTGACGCAACCCGAGCGGTATGCGGTCTACAATGGCCAGAGCAGCGGTACGACCACACTCGAGTTTGAGTTCCTCGTCGGCGCAAACGATGTCGCTGCCGTGTTTGGCTTTGTCGATACAAAGTCCCTCAAGGCGTCGGTGGGCTCGATCTTTGGGGACATTCGCCGCAAAGCCATGGCGCCGCTGCTCTCTGCGACCCTGGACCTACCGGTCGGTGGACTGTCCTCGAAGGGCATCTCCATCAACCAGAACTGCGTGGTTGTGAAAGGGGTCACGAGCACGCACGAGGACGCGACGATCGGCGCAGGCGAGGTCGTGAATCTGTTGGTCCAGTTCTCCGCGAATGTCGATGTGGATGTGACAGCCGGCGTGCCTACTCTGGTGCTCACGACCTTGAACGCTGCGACGTACACGTCAGGGACTGGGACAAACGTGCTGACGTTCCGGTACGTGGTGGCGATCAACGATGTCTCCACGCGTCTCAACTACAACGACATCTACGCGCTGAAGCTCAACGGTGGCACTGTTCGTGCATCTTCCGACCAGCAGCTGACTTCGACTGTACTCCCACCGCCCGAGGCCAGCGGCCTCATGCTCCAGAACGCGCTCTCCATCGATACGTCACCGCCCAAAGCGCAGTTTGTCGCGACGAAAGCCCTCAACGGGGTCTACACGGTCGGCGACCATCTCATTGTCTACGCCAAGTTCAATTTTCCCATCGACGTTGCCTCCGGTCCGTTGGTATCAGGAGCTGGTACTCCGATGCTGTTGCTGAATGCGGGTGTCGACAAAGGTGTCCAGACCCAGTTCGTCGCGATGGAAGACGACAAAATCTACTTTTCCTACGCGGTGACCACGGGTCACTCGATCGCGTCTCTCGTACTTTTCGCGCGTGGCGCTCAAGTGCGTGGGCAACGTCGGGGCGAATCAGGACCCGACTCAGGACGCTTCACTCGTGACCTCAGGAACCCTGGGCACCCGGGTGTTTATCGCCTGGAGCGAGGTCGCAACCGCAACGGCAAAGCCCCAGGTCCGCGTGAAATCGTTCGATGCGCAAACGTTCCCACCGCTGTGGGTGTCGGAAGATGGCGGTAGCACCGCAGGGTCGAGCGTCCAGTTCGACGCGACGCAGGCTGCGACGGCGCCGATGTTGGCTGTTTTCGCATCGAAATTGTACCTCATGTGGCAGGAAGTGAGCCCCGTGACGGCGAACAACCCTTGGCAGATCCGAGTCGCAGCGTACCTGGGTCTAGTACCCAGCGGTACCGGCGTGCAACAGTGGAGTCTAGTTGGTAGGAAACCCGCGACGACCTCGGGGATCAACCGCGACCCGACTCAGAGTGCCGCAGCACCGAGTCTCATAGTACACACTGGTAAACTGTACGCTGCATGGCACGAGGTCTCGGCTACCTCCACCGTCTCGCAGATCCGCGTCGCAGTGTACAACGGTCAGGACCTGACCCCGTTCTGGGCGTTTGTCGATGGCAACGCAATCGCAAAGGGCATCAACTACGCCCCATTAAATGCGGCGCAGAACGTGGAGCTCGTGTCCTGCGTCTCGCAAACGAACGGCGCAGTCATGGTGCTCTACGCGTCCTGGGAAGAGACGGAGACCACGACAGGCGCCCAGCAGATCCGCGTCGCTACGCTCACGGGCACCGACGCGGCTCCGAAATGGGTCTTTGTAGACGGGAACACGGCGTTTGGCGTCAACTACAACACGGCCATCAGCGCCAGGGCCCCCTCGCTCGCGTGTGTGGGCTCGTCGCTGATCGTCGCCTGGCACGAAGCGCCATCGACTGCAGTGGGAGCTGCCCCAAGAGTTCGAGTCAAGCAGTTCAATGGGAACCTCGCGAGTCCTGTCTGGAAGTCGCTGGACCGCAGCGTTGGCCTGAACTTTGATCCCTCACAGAACGCGATTAACGTGAGACTACGCGCGCAGCCCACGGTCAGCTCTTCGCTGTTTGCTGTTTGGGAAGAAACAGACGCCCAGGGTGGCAAACCCCAGGTCCGAGTCGCGAGCTTCATTGGCACTTTGGATGCACCACGGTGGACATTTCTTGATGGCGCGTACGCGACGTCGTCTATCAACGACGACATTACAAAGTCTGCCAGTCGTCCAGTGCTCCTGCTCAGTCCCGTGCCGCAGCTCTCCTGGTTTGCGTTCTGGCATGAACTTCAGGCGTCGACGGGCAAGACCCACGTGCGAGGTAGTGCGCTAGGCACTAAGACTGCGCAGTGGCAGTCGCTCCACTATGCGTGTATCCGCAGGAAGTCCTCGAGTCCAATGACAGTAGCCAACCTGCTGCTTCCCGAGCTGAGCGCGCCGGGTTCACTGGACTTTGGTCACTCGATAAGGATCGACACGTCGGCTCCGTTCGTAACAAGCGTGACGCTCAGTGGGGACATTGCGAGGGTGATGAGCACAGCGCTGGCGGTGCAGACCGTCGACGTGTTCAACCAGGCCAGCACCACGCAGGGCTCGTTCAAGTTGATCTACGGCGAGTCCCATGAGACCGAGTGCATTGACTGGGACGTCTCCGCAGAGACTGGCGCAACCTCAATAAAGATCGCGTTAGAATCGATCGCGGGGCTTGTGCTGCGCGTCCGTGTCGTGAAGGACGCGAGCGTGTTCCACGACGGCCATCGGTACCTCGTCACGTTCCTGTTCCCGTCTATGGGGCTCCAGCCATTGCGTGTGAAAGAACTGAGTGCTGACGACGAGTGTACTCCGTTCGTGTGTCTTCCCGCTGCGCTCTTCACGTGTGCGCTGCAAAACCTCATCAAGGTGAACGCGAACGCCGACGTGACGTTTCGTCCGGGCGTCCTGGACGCGCTCGTGCAGTTCTCGTTCCCTGTGGTCATACTGCCCACCGTCACATCAAAGCTCACGCTGGAGACCGGCACTGTGGACACCGACGCGCCGTACACTTCCCGGAGCGCGCTCCAAGAGTTTGATGTCGGCACGGACGCCCCCAGTCCGATCTTAAGGGGGAGCTTCCGCTTGACCTACGGCGACTTCAGCAATAGCGGAGTGACGGCACTTCGCACCACTGCGTGCATCGACATCCCGCCAAAGGACGAGGACGGCATCCAGGAGCTCCAGGAGAAGCTCCAGGCGGCGATCCCGGAGCTTGTGACGATCGGCCTCTTGGAAATCACGCGCGAGAGGCTACGAAACGGGTATCGGTACCGCATTTCGCTGCGCAACAGCCCCGATCTGCTCGATCTGGTACCTGGAGACGCCTCGTCGTGTCCGCGATTCGCAGGGAGGACCCAGACGATCGACGTGTTTGCGGATTCCAAGATCCGGCAGGGCGAGTTCAAGGTCCAGTTTGGCGATGTGACCAGCGGGTGCATTCCATGGAACCTTCGAGCCATGGGTGGTGGTAGTGCCGGACAACAACCTACCTCCTCATTGCAGAATATCCTCAGCACCATTGTCCCAAACCGAGTTGTGCCTGTGGTGGTAACGAAAGATCCGTCGATCTTCACGCTGGGACACCGCTACTATCTGGACTTCTTGATGCTCGACGACGCAACTGAGGAGCTCCTGGTGTTTCAAGACGCGACGGCATGCGCGGCGTTCACCTGTGACGACGGCACCGGTGGCTCAGTCCCGTGTACGGGGCTGCAACTCGCCGTGAACGCGGATTTTCAAGCCAAACGCGCTGCTTCTAATACCTTGTCGTTCCGGTACCTGGTGCAGACAACGGACGATACAAGTGTGCTCACGTATCGCGACGCTAGTGCGCTGAGTGGGGACATCGTAAGAGCATCGAAGGCCCCAAGCGTAGTTGCATCGCTCACGCTTCCGATGCCGGCGCCTCCGTTGCGCAATGCACTGGGGGCCGAAGTCACGATCGTCAGTGAAGACCTGATCCCGTTGGCGCTCCGCGTCTACGCTGTGACGCTGGACGGTGAGTACACTGCCGGCGATGAGATCGTGCTGTTTGTCCAGTTCTCTGGCGCTGTCCTCGTCCAGGGCTTCCCGGTCCTAGAGCTCAACTCGAAGGGCTTTGCGGTATACTACACAGGAACGGGCACCGATACGCTGGAGTTCCGATACAAAGTGAAAAGCGGAGAAGCAGCTGCGAGCCTCAACTATGCCACGCAGCACTCGCTCGTGATCGCAAACTCGAACTCGTATATCCGATACTACGGAAGTGGCAATGCCGACGACCAGAGTACCTTGCTGGATGCGGACCTGGACCTCCCACCGCTTGCGAGTGGCTCGAGCCTCACGGGGACGAGTGCGATCGCCATCGACACCTCGACCCCAACGATCCTCTCGGTCTCTTCACTGAACGCCGACACTGCAGTAGGAGCGCTAGGGTACGGCGTCGGCGATGTGCTGCTGCTCACAGTCGAATTCTCGAAGGAGGTCGTGGTGGTTGGCAGTGGATCTCCGACCATGACCCTCAACTCGGATACGGTAACCGCAATCGCAACGTTCCAGTATGGAGGGTACCGTCAGCTCATTGACGTTGGTGTTCATGCAACGTACCCACTCACCTCGGGCCAGTTTGCAGTCACGTACGGCGCCAAGCAGACCGGGTGCATCGACTACAACGATGCGAACAGCAACGCCGCGACGTCAATGCAGTCCCGACTGCTTGAGATCGACGCGATTCAGCGGATTGGGATCCTCTCCGTGACGCTCCTTAATGTGAAGAACGGTCATCGGTTCCTCGTTGTTTTCAAGTCCACCCAGGCCCTGGACCTCCCCTTGGCGATCGAGCCGATCGTGTCCGATGTGTGTTCTCCCTTACTACCGTCCTCAGATGCCCCCGAGAAGCTACTTTCAAAGGCGACGGACACGATCGTGACCTTTCAATACCTGATTGGCGTGAACCAGCAGAGTCCCGACGTCGACTACACCGGCACGTCGCTCTTGCTACCAGACGCTGACACGATGATCCTGCGACGAGCGAAAGATCCGAGTATCCTTGCAGACCTGACACTGCCGGCAGCTGGGAGCCCCAATCGCCTCGGCGCGAAGAAGAACCTCGTGATCGACGGCACTCCGATCGTGATCCTTGACATCGTCTCAGACTCTGTAGGAGGCACCTACGGCGTCGCGTTCCCGCCCACAGGGAGTCCCGCGAGCGTGTTCCCCGGCGAGATCCTCTTCCACTTGGTGTTATCTCGTCCCGTGAGAGTCGTAGGCAGCCCAACCGTTGAGCTCGCGACGGGTTCCTTCCAGCCAAATGGCATCTTCCTACCCAATCGAGTTGCGAAATACGTCAACCAGCCCCAGCCGACCCAGGTGGCGTTCCTGTACCACATCCAGGAGGGCGACTTTAGCGCCAACCTGGCGTTCGCAAACGCGAATGTGCTCGCGAGTGCACAGATCTATGGGGTTTCCACCGCGTCCTCGTACTTGGCGAACACGTTGCTGCCTCGCCTCACGGTCTCGGGGACGTCGACGATCCGGATCGACGTATACTCGGTGCCCACGACGGTCAAGCTCTCGTCACCCCATGCCGACGGTACGTTTGGTGCGGGGGAGGCGATCGAGATCCAGGTGAAGTTCTCGAAATCTGTGATCCTGCAGACGGGTTTGAACCGAAACCAGGCCTACTCCGCCCGCCACCCGACGTCGCTGCTCTTCCAGGGCAACATCTACGTGCTCTGGACCGAGTGGGAGAAACTCCACGAGCGCACCAAGAGCTACTTGTACCTGCGGGTGTTCTCGAGCTCCACGCTCGAGGAGATCCCGACGGCAGCTTCCCCAGTTGTGATCAATCGGATTCCAAACACCTTCATTGAGAAGGCGACCATGACGGTCTGGAAGAACCAGATCTACGCGGCCTGGGGCGAAAACGGACTCATCTACTGCGCCAAGTACAACGGCATCGCGGCTGCCACCGCGTGGACGCTGATCCCCAACATGGGGGCGAACAAGAACATGGCGATGCCGGCCAGCGAGCCGTTCCTGCTCGTACACAACCTGATTCTCGTGATTCTCTGGCGCGAGATGGCGGCCCCCGATGCTACTCCCGGAGGCAACAACAACAACAACAACAACATCCAGCCGCTTGTGGGTCAGATCCGCGTAGCCCTTCGCAATGACGACATCGATGCACCACTTTGGATCTTCCACGACGGCAACAAAGTCAACGCGGGACTCAATCGAAACCCAAGGTGCGATGCGAAAGAGCCCCGTGCGATCGCGTTCCAAGGCGCGATGTTCGTCACCTGGTCGGAAGCACAAAGTGACGACCCGACCGTGTACGAGATCGTCGTCGCGAGACGAAACATTGTCAACCGCGACAGGTCCACGTGGACGTACCTGGATGCTCTGGCCACGACCCGACCAGTCTACGCCTTCGTCTCGTCGTACTCCCCGCGACTCGCGATACGAAGGCGAGGGTTTGAAGATACGGCGCTGCTGCTCACGTGGTACCGCGACACGGAGTATGAGAGCGTGACCGAGGTCGTCATGGGAGTCATCTCGGCGGATTTCGACAACTGGACGATGGCGTCATCGAGCGTCTCTGGCAGCGTGCCGTACACGCTCAATGGCGGGCGAAACCCCAGTGTCTCGAGCCAGATCAACACCCAGAAGCTTGAAATTGCGACCTGCGGAGACGCGCTCTACGCCGTGTGGATGCAGGACTCTTCTGCCGCAAATCAGGGCATCACCGCGAACGTGGGCGTTCTCTCGCGACCCACGGACGCCGTGTCCAGTGGCTGGCAGTCCGTGTACCCAGGAAACATAAACCAGAACCAGGCTTTTGATGCGATCGACGCCAACCTCATCTGCTCCTCGACCGCAACGGCGTCCTCCGGCGCGGAAATGGGCATCTTCTGGACCGAATTCGATGGCGTCACGACCAAATTGCGCTTCCGGCATCAAAAAGTACCTCGACGCTCACATGGTGCTTCGTTGGGGAGCTGGGAGGAAGTGACTTCAGGTCGACCGCTACTGAACATGGGCACGGGGACACTCCCACCCGGGTACGCGACCAACACGGACCTCAGCGGCATCGAGTCGTACATGCTTAGCTTCATCTACATCGTGAAGCAGGGCGAGACGGCTGTGAACATCGACGTGCTGGACCACTCGGCGCTCGTGCTCAACGGCGCGGCAATCCACGACTACCTGGGCAGATCCCCGACTACACGCTCTTCCCGAATGCGAACGATCTGCGCTCACTGAGCTACAACAACAAGATCACGATCGACACGAGCGTCCCGTTCGTCGTCGATGTGACAAGCGAGACGCCCTCGGGCGAGTACGGTGTAGGTCAGCGCCTGGTGCTCCAGGTCGTGTTCTCCGCTGCTGTCGCCGTGACCGCCAACGTCTCGACTATTGACAACCTCCCCGCGCTCTATCTGCACTCCGACGAGCTCCACTTCCTCGACGTGGCGGTGAACCCCGCCAGGTACATCAGTGGCTCGGGCTCCAAGGTGCTCACGTTCGAGTACATCACCGCCGAGCTGGACTACTGTGAGCGCCTCGGCTACTTTTGGTCCGACTCGCTCGTGCTGCGAGGTGCTTCAGCGATCCAGAGCGACTCGACGTTCCCAACCACAAACGTGTTGCTGACGCTTCCGGTTCCAAAGTCCTCGCACTCTCTCAGTGGGAACCGCGCGATTTCAATCAAGCCCACGCAGCCCCAGGTGCTGCAGCTCACGTCGCTTAATGCCGATGGGACCTACCACCCGGGCGATACGATCGTGCTGCAGGTCGTGTTCTCGCTGCCAGTGCTAGTGTATGGTTCGCCCAACCTGCTCTTGGACGTCGGGAGAGCTGGTGGCGACGGTATTGCGAGCTATGCATCTGGGAACCAGACCACCACGCTCTCGTTCACGTACGCCGTCGCTGTGGGCGACCAGAGCGCCGACCTAGACGTTGTCGACGACCGCAAGGGGAACCTGAAGCTCTACTACGTCAAGTCGCTCGACCTGGCGGGTCGCGCGCAGATCATGCGGCTCTCCACTTCGCCCGCCACGAACGCGGTGGTTGCGTTGCCTGCGCCAGGTACGCTTGGCTCGCTCTCGTTTGCCAAGAGCATCGTGGTTGACTCGGTGCAGCCGGCGATCATCGACGTGCGCTCGAGGACCAGCGACGGCACTTACGACATCGGCGACGAGATTGAGGTCCTGGTCGAGTTTTCGCGGAATGTGGTGGTCGTGGGCACCCCTCTGATCAAACTCAACGTCGCCGCGAACTTTGACCGCACAGCAGTCTACAAATCGGGCTCGGGGTCCGCCGTCCTTTGGTTCACGTACTCTCCTGTGAGCGGCGACAATACACAGAACACCCCACTGGACATTGAGGACACCGAGTCGTTCATCCTGAGACCGCTGCTCGTTGGTAGTGAGATCATGGAGACACCCGCACAGGTACTCTGTACTGCCCAAGTGCCGAGTCTGGTAGCGAACGTCAAGATGCCTCGACCCGGAGTACCGCTCCAGGTCAACTCGGTGCGCAGCCTTGTGGGTAACAACAAAAAGATCTTTGTTCGCACCGACGGGTTTCGAGTCGTTGGCCTGCAAACGGACCTGGTCAGTGGCGAGATCTACTCGCCAGGACAGCAGCTGCGAGTGTCGGTGATCTTCTCGGGCCCGGTGGTTGTCCTCGGTGCGCCGAGGCTCAAACTGAATGCAAATGCGCTTCTGCCGACCTACGCGCTCTACACCAAGGGCTCAGGTACGAACGAGCTCCAGTTTACCTACGTGGTTGTGAATGGTGACGCCTGCAAAGTGCTCGATGTCGCGTCTCGAATCGCCCTCGAGCTCAACGGAGGCATGATCACAGATACAAACAGTGTGTACGTACCTCTAAGACTTGGCGCGCCGTACCAGCCTGGGAGTCTGTCGTTCAACTACCAGATCGAGATCTCGTCGACACCGCCGACCGTCGAGCGCGTCTATGCGGTTAGCGCCAATGGCACCTACGGCGTCGGCGACCAAGTCCAGGTGGCCGTGCGATTCTCTCGCAGAGTCACGTCCCTGCTAGTGGTGACCCCTACACCAGTTCCTGCTGCGCCAACGCTGCTCTTGCAGCTCAACGCGGGCATTCGCACTGCGGTGTATGCCTCGGGGGATGGAACGCGCGACCTGATGTTCAAGTATCGCGTGCAACCTGGAGACTCGACCTTGAAACTGGAGTACTCGAGCCAGAACTCACTGGTCGGCACGCTCTCCGCGATGGCGACGACCCCGCTCGTCCAGGTGAACACTCTGCTGCCGGCTCTAGGGCCCACCTCATCGCTAAGTCTGTCTAAGCAATCCCAGGTCCAGATTGATTCGAGTCCGCCCAAAGTGCTGCGCGTTGCTGCGATCGACCGCAATGGCACCTACGGGCTGTCCGACAAGCTGCGCTTTAGAGTACACTTCTCCTACCGCGTGGTCGTACCTGCAGCTTCAATATCGAGTTGTGGTCTTGAGCTCTCGTTGGGCAACCGCGTTGTGAGAATTGCGTCCTACTCTGGTGGTTCGACCACGAAGACACTCGAGTTTGCGTACACCATTGCTGCGAGGGACCGCTCGGGGACACTCGACTACGTCGCTCAGGACAGCTTGGTATGTTCGGTTCTGCAGTTCAGCGCCTTACCATCGCTCGCTGCGTCCACGGATCTCCCGTTGCCAGGTTCCGAGGGGAGTCTGAGCCACTCGAGCAACATTCGTGTGGACCCCACAGCGCCTCGTGTCACCTCCGTGTCCTCGCCACTTGCGAACGGAGTCTACGGTGCGGGCCACGTGATCGACATCACAGTGTCCTTCTCGGAGGCCGTGACATTCGCTCAGCAAGGTCCTCGGCCTCGTCTGCGTCTTGCGATTGGCTCTTCCAAGACAACGAATGGCTGGGGTGTTGCCGCATTCGCGTCCTATATCTCTGGGGCAGGAACCGCAACGCTCACGTTCAGGTATACTACACGAGATGGCGACATGGCGCTCCCATTAGCGTACGACGGCATCGACGCGCTGTCGATGGATCCTCCAAACACTGGGAAAGTCTACGCTGCTGCGAATGGGGATCCGAACTACCGACTCGCGTCGCTGAGACTCCCAGTGCCCATGACGACAGGCAGCTTGAGCAACAACCGAGACATCCAGGTTGATACGATGGAGCCACCGCGGGTGATCAGCGTAGGTAGCGCGATGCCTAATGGGGTCTACACTGCAGGTGACGTCCTCCTCGTAACTGTGAGCTTCTCAACCCCCGTTGTCGTGACTGGGACTCCGACGCTCCGGTTGGACACTGGGAACCCCGATCCAAACAAGCAACCTGGAGTAGCCTCGTACGTATCAGGAAGTGGGACTGCGAGTCTGGTCTTCCAGTATACCGTCCAGGTAGGTGACCACACAGACCGTCTCGACTACCAGCGGTGCCCTGATACCGAGCGACGAGCTCCTCAGAAGCGAGAGTGGGACAAGCTCGTGATCTGCTCTTCCGTAGTGAATGCGCTTCAACTGGGAGGACCTGGGAGTTCGATCAAGCGACTGGCGACAGCACCAAGCTCTGACGCGGTCCTGGACCTCCCCGAAGTGAGTTCGTGGCCGAAACTCAGGTTCCACACGTCACGTGATGACTTTATGTACGTCGACCAGCTGGAGGCGACGACCGACATTCTCGCATCCGAGCGAACGATCCGACCTCCGTTTGTGAACGAGTTCACGATCTCGCACCAGAAAGCGTCCGTTCGCATGTACAGCAACGGCATTCCGGACCATCCAAGTAGCCTCCTGAACGATCCGACTTCAGATCCAAGCCAAGTTCTGATCAAGGAGCAGCGCTATTTCGTAGAGCTCAAGCGGTTCCCAGAGCAGCAGAGTCTGCCGCTGCGCGTGGACGCCTACGACGGCTTTGTCGGCATGTTTCTGAACGGAATCCCGTTCAAGAATGCCTCAGCGATTGTGGTGCCGACCTCACTAACAGTGAGCGTAGATGCCTGTGGTGGTGCAGCGGATGCCAATGGGCGGTATTTCTATTCCGACCTGCCAACTTGCTACCTGTCAGCTCTAGGAGAGCTCCCAGCCAGCAGCACACAGTCTGTTGATCCCTTAGCCGTACAATTACCTCACTCAGCGTCTCCGATAGTAGGCTATGCGTTCGACGGGTTCCCCATTTACGGCTTCTACGATGAAAACGGCGAGCTGCCACTCGACCTAGACAAGTGCAACGGACGCCTGCGCTCCGACGGCCAGTACTGCTATCATCTAGTGCCTCCGACTACCAGCAGGAGATCAATGCTGATGCCCTGTCTCCGAGGTATCGACGAGTCTCAAGTGAGCTCGTTGCTTCGCGTGTTCAGGTTCCCCGTCGACATCCGTGCTGTCGAAGGACTCTCGCTCGCGAACCTCTCGAGATTCGACGGCCTCGTGGTCGACGAAAACCCAGCGACGCTGCTGACTGAGAAAGTGTGGATCAACCCTGACGGTGTCTCGGTGGTGTACACGTCCACGAGCGTCATTGTGAGGAGCACGGGTGTGCCCAATGGCCTGCACGGGCCGTTCCCAAATGCTTACAACCCGCACTCTGTGAAGACGCAGAACTACGAGTTTGCGTTCCCACGTCAGCCAGTGGTCAACCCAACATCTACGACGGCGCTGCCTATGGATACCCCCATCGGCGTCATGGTCAACGGCGTCCCGTTCTTCTCGAGCAAGTCCGGGGTGTATGGAGACAACGTCATGAGCAGCGCCAGTCCGGCGCTGCTGCTCCTGGACAAGTGCAACGGACTTGTCGACAGCGGCGGCGACTATCGCTACTATGCGTCCCCAGACTGTTTGCTTCATGAGCTGAACGCCGACGTCTGGAACAAACCGTCACCACTCATAGGGTACGCGTTTGACGGGTTCCCGCTCTACGACCCCTACAACGAAGACGGCGCACTACCAAAAGACCTCGACGAGTGCAACGGCCGCATCGGATACGATGGCACCTACCGGTACCACATCACATTTACATTCCCATATCTCATCGGATGCTTCCGAGGTACTCCGAATTTCGGGTACCCACCGTCCGGCAATCTCTATCGAAGTCTGAGCTACAGCCACGACCTCCGCATCAACACCGACGCTACGCGGGTGGTCCAAGTGTTCACGAGCAAAGCGTCGAGCACGTTTGTCGCGGGTGAGACGCTCGATATTGTCGTCCAGTGGTCGGTTCCAGTACAAGTGGACACTATCGGAGGAGGAGGACTCCTGCTCCCTAAGCTGCCGAGTATCCCAGTCGCAAACTCGACCCAAGCGGCAATCTACGATGCCTCGCGAAGTACACCAAGGACCTCCGTGTTCACCTACAAAGTAGTCAGTGACGTTGGACCCTTCAGCTTTGACTACCGCACCGCTATCCAGCTCAACGGCGCGAAGATCCGACGCCTCGCAGCGACCCCCACGTTGGACGCTGACCTGAGACTTGTGACCGCTGAAAGCATCCCGCGGTTTGCGTCCAAGCACCAGCTTGTGCAGAACGTGAAGGTCACGATGCGAGGGTTGTACCACCCGCAGGCGAGCGACCTCAACGTCCGCCTGTTCCACGAGACTAAGAGCGCCGTTGTGATCGCAACCTGCTGTCACGAGACGGACGCCTTTGGGATACCGGACAGACCAGTGCGTGTGAATCGAGAGCAGCTCGAGGTCTTCCCTGTGAATCCGACCAGTGGTGTCGGGTTCGACTACAGCTTCCAGGACCTGAGTGGCACAACGAACCTCGCGATGGACGGCGGCGCGACGGCGCTGCAGAGCTCGACGAGCGGCTCGTGCTTCGCGTCGAACGCGATCGACGGACGCACCGACGGCTTCGTCTCAAGCCAAAGCGTCGCGCGCACCGATGCCAAGCCGAACCAAACTGCCTGGTGGGAGCTGCGCCTGATCCGGAACACGGAGATCGGTACGGTGCGTCTGTGGATGGCCAGGGACGAGCTCCTGCCAGCGGTGGTGCAGATTCTCAACCTGAACTCGAACGACGCCGTGAGTTCTGTGGATGGGACGTTCACGCTCGTGTTCACTGCGTCCGATGGAACGCAGCAAACGACAGCTCCGATCAGCTACAACGCGGTCGCGATGATCGTCGACGAAGACCCGAAGATCGAGAACCTGGGTATCGGCAAGTCCGAGTCACTGCAGGCGAAGCTGACTGCACTCGTGGGGATGCCTCGCGTGGTCATCACGCGCTCCCCTGGTGACGCGTCCCTCTCGCGGAACGACGCGTTCTCGTGGTCCATCACGTTCCTCAGCGACCCAAAGCTCTATGGCATTCTCCCACTCTTACCTCTGCGTGTGGGTGTGAACATGATCTGCGGAGGCACGGGCGTCGTTGAGCTCACGTCCCCTTTCCCGGGCGACGACATGGACAAGTGGAACTACCTCGAGCGCGACGACCGACCTGAGAGCGTGACCATCGGGAAACTGTCCATGTTCCCGTTCTGGATCATGCTCTTTGAGGACGCGGCCGCGATGGACTTTGAGTCCTTCCAGGGAGCCTATGAAGCCGCGATCTGGGTGTACCGAGTTGATGTCTCGGCGTCACAACGGCGCGTTGTGTCAGTGAACCCGCCACTCAACACGAAAGCGCGGTACGTGCGCGTCATCGCCGAGAAGGCGTACGCGCGGCTCACGATCGCAGAGGTGGAGGTGTTTAAAGAGCGCTCGCACCTGCTCTCCCAGTATGAGAGTGGGACCCCGGTCACAACCGAGTTCTACCCTGGCGCCGAGACGTGGTCTCCTGAAGATCCCTTCCAGGCGGCTTTTGGAGCGATGACGAGCGAAGGTACCTGGACGCTGTCGATCCAGGACTCCAAGGTGAAGCAGCAGGTCGGCGAGCGCACTCTTCACGGTCAAGGCGCGATCTCGGACTGGGTGCTCTCAGTCACGAACATGGCGGGACTGACTCGCACGTACTACATGGACATCAAGGCCCACGTGGAGACGTTGCCGCGCCATGGGAAGCTCTACGTCGGTGTCCAGGAAACCGAAGCCGACCACCTGGACAGCGACCGCAACGGCGTCTTGGACTCGATCGAGGCGAATTCCTACCTGTCGCGCTACCTGCTCAGCTACAACATGTTCCCAGCGTTGCTTCGCAAGCGCGCGCTGCTTGGGTTTCTCGACGGCTACGAGACGTTCGGCGGCATCGAGATCCTGAGCGATGCCAGCGAGCGCCAAAAGCTGCTCCCGATCGCCTGTGACGCCCGGTGCCTCACAGACATCGGCATCGACCCGTACTTCTACACTGGGGACATGGGCAACGTCGGACTGAAGCTCATGGAGATCGTCGGCGACCGCGTGATCAAGTACGTGCCGAACGCCGAGTTCCGGGGGCGCGACGCGATCACGTTCTCGATCTCGATCGGCAATCGAGAGTCGGTCGTGCTCGGCACTGTGGAGCTCAACGTGCGCGAGTGCGAAGACACTGCATGCAGCATGGACATGCGCTTCGTGCATCGGAATGGTTGAGTTAGGGAGGTAGTCGTTAAGGTTTCAGGCATAGGCAACACGGTGAGCACAATGAAGACCGCAATGAAAAGCAAACAAGTATCGATTTTCAATCAAAACGCATTAGAAACATCAAAAGTTTGGCACATGGAGAACGAACGACTCGGAAGGACGCATACACTGTCAAGACGCATGGATACGCTTAGTAGGCTCTTTGGATGGGACTGTTGTCGACTGGGGCTGGAGGCTTCGCTGCTCCACCGCTCGACGCAGCCGCCGGGGTCACAGTTGGAGTAGCAGCAGGCGGGCGAGTGGCAGTAGGTGGCTGCGTGTGCACGGGCTGTTGAACAGGGTTGCTACCTGGGTGAGCAGTAGCTGGAGCAGGGGACGTGACTGAGCCGCCGGAAGTAGGTACCGCAGTGGTTGGAGCTGGAGTTGGGTACATAGTGGTTGGGGCTGGGGTCGGACCCATGGTAGTTGAAGCTGGGGTCGGAGCCGTCGTAGCTGGAACTGGAGTTGGCCCCATGGTGGTGGGTGTTGGAGTTGGCGCTGACGTTGGAGCAAAAGTGGTTGGGGCTGGAGTTGGAGCTCCAGTGGTTGGAGCAGGGGTCGAAACAGAACCACCAGAAGTTGGCGTAGATTGGACGGGGTTACCCTGAGTCGGAGCAGGAGTCGCCTCCGTCGTGGTTGGCGCTGGCGTTGGAGTCGGCGCCGTTGTGGTTGGCGCAGGCGGTGGAGCTGTGGTAGTTGGAGCAGGGGTTGGCTCCACAGTCGTTGGCGCAGGAAGTGGACCCACGGTGGTTGGAACTGGGGTTGGCTCCATCGTAGTTGGGGCTGGAGTACTGACGGCTCCACCCGAAGTAGGTGTCGATTGGACTGGGTTGCCTTGAATTGGAGCAGGGGTAGGAGCATCAGTGGTTGGTGCTGGCGTCGGCTCGATGGTAGTTGGAGCTGGGGTCGGTCCCATAATAGTGGGCGCAGGTGTCGGTTCCATGGTAGTTGGCGCCGGGGTTGGGACAACAGTGGTCGGAGCTGGGGTTGGCTCGATGGTCGTTGGTACTGGCGTTGGAGCTGGCGCCATGGTGGTCGGAGCCGGGGTCGGAGCCGTGGTCGTCGGAGCTGGCGTAGTAACAGCGCCACCCGAAGTTGGCGTTGGTTGGGCTGGGTTACCCTTGACTGGAGCAGGGGAGGTCACTGGAACTGGAGTCAGACCTGGTTTGGTTCCGGCATTTCCACTGGTGGTAGTGGCGGGTGACGCAGTCACTGGGACTTCCGGCACGTTGATCTTTGGCGGCTGGACAGGCTGTCCTTTCACTGGAGTGGTTTTCGTCGCGCTTGGCACCGTAGGCTTTGGGGTCGATTTCGGAGGGCACGGGGTCTTTGCTGCAGGAGCAGGCTTGTGGTTCGCTTGTGGAGGCGTCGTGTGGGTTTCCTTCTTCCCAGCACTGCCAGCTGAGGTTGGCTTTGCAGTCAGCGGACAGGGCGTCGTCGCTACAGGTTTACCACCAGTAACACCCGCACCAGATTTCGCCGTCGGGGCAGGGTGCTTGACGTTCACGTTCGATGGCTTGACGGTTGGTGGGCAAGGCGTCTTGACGGCGGCGTTCCCACTCGACGGGTTCTTCGTTGGAGCCGGCGCTTGCGTGAGAATGAGATTCGGGTTGCCAGCTTCTGTTGGGCTCGCCAAGGCTCCCATCGCAACAGCGATCAGCGCCAAGTGAACGAGAATGCGAGCGAGTTGCATGGCTGGGGAATGGAGTTGCTGGTGAGTTGGATTGGTTTGGTGGCTGGAGATGGTGCACTGCTGACTTGGCAAGTCAAATTGAAAAATGCGGTGAGTGCAAGAGCACACCAAAGATACCGGCCAGGAAGGGACCGGATCACTCTTTTCAAGGGAGCGAAGGCTGCAAACCGTTCCCACTCATACATAACGAAGGGCTCACATGTGTTCAGGGGTCCAGAAGGGCACATAAAGTCCGAGTCATGCTTGACCTTCTGGCGCTTGACTGCGGTGGTTTCTACTGCCGTAAAAGCCGTATCCTGTCAGCACCACAAATAGTGTCTACGCACATACGGTGAGCTTTCATATGTCTGGGGCCCACGAAAAGGAAGCCATCTGGCTGCTGATTACCATTTACCGCTTTGATTGAGCAATACAGCGGAACAGTTGGTTGGAGTCGGACACACTGAGAGAGAACTGCAGTCTGGTATCAATCATGTGATGGGGACCAATGCCACAGTCTCTGGGTGTTCTGAAGCTCCGGAAGAAGCCTCCAGGATATATCAGGTCTGCAGAGCTAGCCACAGGAAGGATCGCAACCACACACTTCACGAGACAGGCGACCGACCGACCACACGTTCGAACGAACGTGCCTTTTCATCGAAATTTTGGGGAATTTCTAGCAATGCAAGTCAGTTGGGACTTCCAGCCAGCTGCAATGCAGCTGTGCGATGTAGCTTTGGTTAACGTTAGTGGCTGAAAGTTTCGAGCCACCCATGTGTACATGCTGGATATGAGGAGCCATGTTGAGAGAATATCTCACTAAAATAAAATGCGTTCACGTACTTACTACGTAGTGTTAAGTAAATTGGTGAAATTTGAAGAGAAGCATACAGTTTCCAGGTGGTGTGGTGCGAGGGGAAGGCCTACAAGTTCATCGAACATTGTCGCGACGCAGGTGATTGAACGCGCCGGCGACGCTTCAAGACTGCTTGGACGTGATCTACCTACCAATCGGCGTCGCAACCATGCAAAGTGTAGAGACTTCTACAGGGCATCGTTTGAAAAAAAATACATTCACCACTCTTCTACTGAAGTTAGGTTTGTAAACCAGCACTTTGGTGCGCGCAATTTTTTGTGTTGTTTCAGTGTCTGGAGTACTGCCGTGGGCGTTAAACACGCTCTTACTTCAGCAACGCTTCCTCAAAATGAGGAATTAGACTGCCCATTCGACAAAACCATGCATGCTTATCGGCCATCAGACGATTTCAAGAAAAGAGCCGTCGAAAATGGTATATTAAAATTCACTTGTCTGAATTTTTGAGAAAAACGCGATTTGCTTTTTGTCAAAATCAAATCCGAGCGAAATGGTTTGCGTGAAGAATTCATGCATGCAAACTCGCAGTTGTGCTGGTAAAGTGGCAAGTCTGGCACAACGTTGATAAGGTAGACGACTCAGAAGAGAAAGAGGAAGAGGTAGCGTCTCGTATCAGTACAAAGAAGGCGGTAAATATCCATTAGAGTGTTGTTCAGCAATGAAAACGACAGCGCTATGTTTGATATGTTTTGCTCTTTTCAAAACAAATTCATGCTTGAAGACACATTTTTCGATAACAATAAAGCTCTCGAAATTGTCTCTGAGTGACAAGTCATTTGTCAAAAATGTCCAGCAAGAAGTGCGAATTTGAGCATTTTAAGCGGAGATCGGACAATTTTGGACCATTCCAGACCAAAAAAGGTTGATTTTCCAAAAAGAAACTTGACACCAGGTGGTGACGCTCGTCACTCCAACTGTTTTGTTTTCTGGGGACCAAAACATTTCTGCAGGTAGCCAAGAGCTGTACCAAACGGATCCTTTGAACCCCAATTCGAACTATCTCCGACTCACAACCACGTGCCAATTTCACTTTGGTGTGTCACACACAAATTTCTGATACATAAGTGGCTGGATATTTTTGGATCCGACCAACAGTAGAGTAGAATCAGATGTGATGAGTAGATGGGTCTGAATGATTGGTCAAAAATGGTCAAAATAATTCAATGAGAGTCCAATTTTGAGATAAAGCTAATGTCTATTGACTGCAATTCTGTATTATTTTGTTGCATTCATGAGATGCACACGTGAGAGAGGTTTGTTTTGGTATCACAACCTCATTTTGAACAATTATTGCGGGCAGAGCGGGTCTATTTATTGAGCACACAACTTTTATGCTGGCTTGCTCAATACCTTTCCACTGTTACTGCTGGTGGACAAACGGAAAACATGACAATTAAGCTCTCATCAAGAGCTACGCAGACCACTCGGCCGCATGTCGAACGGTCAATTATTAATTATGTTTGCGAGATAAAAAAAGTGGCACACAGTTGTGAGACAAAGGTACAGATGAACCTGCGCAAGCTGGTACGGTTCGTGGAACGCAGTTGGGTCAAATATAGCGATCGCATCGAGTTTTGCGGGTGCAGCCAGATACCAGTTGTTTATTTTTCGACCACTGCCTGTAGGAATTGCGGCATTAGGACCAACCGTTTCACACGCAGCGGAGAGCCTCAACGCACTCACACTATCGTTAGTTCTTAATTCGTCATGCGAAGCAGGTGAAACAAACCTGTAAGCCTACCAATGAGCAAAAGAAGAATATCTGCTTGTGGAAGCTGGAGGACGCAGTACTGACCTAGGCACAGCTCGCGCAAAAAGCTTAACGCGTTCTACCTGTTGAAGCTACCAGCCCAAGGCACCATCTCCAGTATTCTCGCAAAGTACGACACGCTCCTCACTCTGGATCACTGACTTCAATGCAAGAAGAAGTCGCTTGGTCACGTTTCCTACTCTAGATCAAGCTCTCGCAAACTGGGTGCTGCACTGCCAGGCTTGTCGCATCATGCTGAGCGGCGGTTTGACCAAGTAAACGGGAGGAGGTTTGCGCAGCTCAGTGGCGAGCCTGCAAGCGACCTGCGTTCCTTTCGAATGGATGGCTGCATGCGTTCCAAGAGGGGAACGGCTTTAAGAGCTTCAATTGCCGTGGCGAAAGTGGCCCGGTCAACGCGCACACTACCCCCGTGCATTTAAAAGATATTCGCAACCTCATCGTCCTACGCTCTCGCCGACGTTTACAGATTGGACGAGACGTGGCCAGTCTGTCAGCTCTGTCTAGACAAGACAACCGCGCGTTGCCAAATGGGAGAGTGAAGAAGAGCAACAAGCGCTATGCCAACTCGTGGGTGTGCAAAGCGGATGGTTCAAGTGAGCGAGAGCCGTCCATCATCGGGCACGCAAAAGAATTTTACAGAGCAACCGCGTTTCTACTGCAGGGGCACCAGTAATCATAAATGACCAATCTTCTTTTCCAAGAGTGGCTATACGAGTTCAATACCGAAATGCACACTTAAAGTCACAAGGTCGTGCTTCTCCTCGAGAGAACGCATCTTCTCAATCCATTCACAACATGAATTTGCAAAGCGTGCAAGTGATTTTCTTGCCCTCATCAATACAACGCCCTAGCTATTACAATTGGACGCTAGAATCATTGCGTCGCTCTAGCGCCGCTATTGCAATCAGTAGCTGCAGGACGCGCTCGGTCTTGAAGTGCTCGAATAGCATCAAAACATTTATGCAGTGGACCAACTGATGGCAATGCAACGGATCAAGCCAAGCTGGTGAAGCCTGTCAGAAGAAGTAATTTTGAATTGTTTGTGCCATACAGGCATTGGTCTCAGGCACTTTACAATGAGATACTACTCTGTTGTATAACCTCGTGCCACTTCTATCTGTAAGTGTCTCGAGGGGGGTGCTTTGAGTGGTCAGGAACGGATTCGTGGATGATGTTGCTCGTAAAAGCCTCTTTCTACTGATGCATTCTGCTATTTCATAGCACAACACGCACAGTAAATAACATGACCACGTTTGGGCTGTTTTCGCGCACTCAAACGAAAATACCCGCAGCGGTGGCACAACTAATCGAGAGAGGAATTGCGACAGATGAGCGTAATCTTTGCTCAATCGCTAATCGGATAGCGAAAGTAAAACCGTCTGTTTTATGACCAATTATCAATTGAGATCAAAGAAAAAGAACCCATTATCATACTTAATTGAATGATAATATATCGATATGCCATGTTTTAGCCAATTAAAACATACCCTTGTTTTATGTACGGAAATAGTCATTTATAGAGGTATAATTAAAATAGACAAAAAAGAGACATGGTGTCCACATGAAGAAAGAAGCACATCAACCGTAACAAACAGGGAACGCTTTGAGCCAAGTCTGTGCAACAATGGCAAGCACACAGACGTTTTGGATGAAAAAGATCAATTGCCTCAAAGTGCAGTACATGCATTGCAGTATTATAGACTATCTTACTACATAACAAGCGCTATGGCAGACTGCCGAAGCGCAAAACTGATCCTTTTTCAAATAAGGGATGTGATGATTGTTCCCTCCACGGTGGAGCATCGACCCGTGCAGTACCGACTGGAGGGTCATGAAGCACATGTTTATCTTCACGCCCTCCAGTTCACCAAAAGCTTCCTCCACGGCTGCAATAAAACTGCCCAATTCAAAATCCCGTTTCTTGTGCTGGAGTGCTTGGATTGCGTTGAAAAAGCCCAAGTCGAGGACGCTCATATACGCTGGTATTCACGCTTACTGTGTCGTTGTTAACTTCCCTGTTGCTAGGTTTTTCGACGCTCTAATTGCTGGAACGGGCTCCACGAACGGCTAACAGCCAATCTTACCATTTAACCACGTATTTCTGTGGTAATCGTAGTGCGGCCGGGCAACCGCCACCAGAAACATGACCTTGGTGATGAAGCTCTTGTTCATGACACCCTTGTGCGGCACTTCCTCCTCCGCAGTGAAGTAACACTTGCTCCTGCTCTTGAACAAGTAGAGCCACTTTTCATCGATGTGTATGCGATCGTGTATGCCGTCGAAGAAGAGATCGCTGCTTCCTATCAAATCAATAACAGCGTAGTATTTAAAAAACTATCATAGAGAGTACTGCATACAGAAAGCCACTTACGTGGGTTCTCGCGAACGAAAGACAAAGCAACCTCTCTGCGGTGCTGCATGTGCTCTGACATGAGCTACGGTTTCACTGAGGAGTAGGCACGGCGGGCACCATCCTTCTTTGCTACGCACCGAGCCAGGGTGCTGCGCGACACGACACACGGCATTCATCGAGCGGAATGTCGTCTACTCGTTCAGATGGCTGCAGCAGCCGCTTCCACTGCTTCTCTGCTCCAGCGCTGTGGCCTCCAACCACACGAGATGCAAGACAGGTCGTCTTTCTCCTTCCGCATACGACGCACCATGGTACGTGAGCAGGAGAAGAGGGAAGCCGCCTCTGAGACGCAGCCACGAGCAAGCGTGCTGTGATGGGCGCGAGAAAGAAGGAAGCCCAGGATTCTTCTTCTCTTCTGGGGCAAGGCTTGCTGCGGTAGACTCGCCATTGACAGTGGAAGAGGTATGACGACGGGTGTGCCGAGGGCGAGGTCAAAAGCGAATCGAGCAGCAGATGAGTGGCGCACACAAGCGGTGGCTGTTTTTGCCCAATAATGTTTCGCGCTGCAAAAGCAACTATCTTTTATAATTGCCGGCCTTAATTTCAGAGCCAATAATATCGGCAAGACCATAAAGCATATTTTTAACATCAAAATATTAGAGCATGTTTATGTGTCACATACACACACTAAATTCAAATCGACACGAGGTTATGAGACAGAGTAGATTGAACCGTTTTTATAGATTTTCCATGGCAGTTAAAACAGCCATGTAAAACTAACGCGCATTGACTGCGTAAATAATTAAATGACCTGTTGAATAAAAAGGTCGTTTTATTTTTGTTATTCAGTGAGGACAGTATTAAATGGGGTACAGGCTTGATTTGATTAGTTGAAAAAATATGTCAAGGCAAAAGGTTTACCATCGTTGGTAGAAATCCAGAAATGACACCACTTAGTTGTCATTATACAAAAGCACTGATTGTCGTTGAGCATTACCTGCAGCCTTCATATTAGCAAACTGTGCGAACCATTGTTATACTACCGTAAAGCTATTCATTAGGGTGTAATTAGGGTGTACTCAATCACAGGATCTTAATCTCATAACATCCGAAATATACTACAGATAAATTCAGTCTATTTCGATGAATATTGATGTATAGACAAAAGATGTGGCTACAGGTAACGACGGAAAATACGACCACTAGCTGAACAAATATAACTGCGCATTTACTAGTAACTACAACCAGCAAGCAAGCGTAGCAGACTATAGAGAATAATTTAGCGAATGGAAGACCAAGATGCCTGGACTCGGAGCCGTCGACGAAGTCGAAATGGCGAAGCCCTAGCCCATTTACGAGGTCGTTAAGGCCCTTAACGAATCTACTTAGTATGCTGTCGTGCGCTATATCCGAGAGCGCAAGCAATATATAATAGAATCAAGGAGAGACGCCGCATCAAGGGCGAAACCAAAGGTAACATGACAAGCGGGCTCAGCCACGCATCCTCGACCATCCATCTCAGTATGTTCTGAAAAGGACGTTTTCTAGGTCACATACGATGACATAAGACAGATGATCGAAAAGAAAATCGAAATAGCTGCTAAAGATCATGTTCCTGATGTAGTGTCGATCTTCACAGACAATCTAAATGTATACCTGAGTTCGGAAAATATAGAGGCGCATCATTAAGTACGATATAGACCTCGAGCATATGGTCGAGGAAGCCTGCCCAACATCGTTGATGAACTGTGGTCCTACCCCCCCCCCCCCCCCCCCCCCCCCCCCCCCCCCCCC